>DWLI01004487.1:0-10811 GCA_018249915.1 Cecropterus dorantes dorantes
TTCTACGATCAACCCTTATTTTTTAATAGCCATTTTAGTAATTTAATCATTTGTCCTTTCCGGTCGAAAACTGATCAATCGTCATTTAATTAGTTTGCCGGGTCAGCTAGTGTATTATATTAATATCTTTATCAATCTATATCAAGTTGTGCATATCATTACAATGCACTTGATTAAAGTTGTGGTCTAAATAGCTTGAACCAATTCACTAGATCAATTGATTCCTAACACTCGTCTCATGCTTCAATTGCCACTAGGTTATTGGCTTTATCGTCAAATAAGATTTGATTGGCATCATGTGGATGTGTTCCAATCACGAGTTTGTCCCAGTCTTTATTAAGTTTTATTGTCCTTATTTATTTTTGTATGTTATGAAGGGCTCGTGGGTCCACCGTAAGATTTTTGTGTATGACGGCAATCAATTCGTGTGAATTTCGCATTTCGATACAATTCTCTTTTTTGGACTGGCTATTGTCCAACGTTTTCCATACTTCATTCCATAGTCCATACCAAAATTTTATGTTTTGTTATTTTCATGGTTTTCTCTTGGGATTTAGGCATTTAGGCTTATTATATGGTTATATGTATATATTTCATTGATTTTATTAGTCTTTGCTCCATAATCGTCTACTTCCTCATAATAACACTTATAAGTTAAACAAACAAATATTGTGTAAGCCAAAATATTTTTCCCGTACAGAAACCACGTGTCATCTATATTACTCATGGTAGGTATATTGTTAAATCATGCCCTTAATCTAAGGTTTCGTTCGTAATACAGGAAACTGACAGAACTTCTATCAAGTTTAAACGTTTTCCTTCCGCGATGGTTCTGTAACTTCTTGAATTACATTCAAATTACTGGATACACGCGCTTTATACATATCATCATTCTTAGTCTGACTGTTAATCACGGTTCTCTGCTCAAAATGATGACGTGTCAGTGAATAATTGAGTAAAGTACATAAAAATATTACCATTATTGATATCAGTTAGAATATAATATTTATTTTTTTCATATGTCTATCAGAATATATTCCAAACTACAAAATTTCTAATGTAACATTGTGAACGGTTTATGGCGAGTAATTTAATTTAAAGTAAGAACTTTATATAAAGTTTTCTAAATATATGTCGATCTCTTACGTGATAGACATATTTTCAACTAGCATGATATCGGCTGTAGTTGAGATAACTAACTAAAGACAAGCAACTGGGTTTTTTCACAATATAGCTACTCTAAATATCTTAAATCTTATCTCGTACCCATATCACTACTACTTGTCACGTTCAGTAGTAAAGAAAACGAATAGGAAATTGTACAGGCTAAAGTAAGTCTAGATGATAATACTGACAATTTGAACACTAGATTTAACTTGAATAATCTATCTAGTATAGTAGTGAACTAATAGCGAATAAACAGACAAGTATCTAGTTTTTAATATATAATGCTTAATTAAATGCGTTTCTTGAAGGATAAGCGTGATATGGAAGATTAGTGATAGTAATCACAATTCAAAACCAATTAAATGTAATATATTAACAATCTTGTGTAAAGAGACGTCGTTGAAGGTAGGTCATATACCATATTTCACGATATTGCCTATCACAATGAGAGATGGTATCTCGATGATTGATATGGTCGTCACATACACTAAGGTCCTGATTGTATGTGGATGTTTAAAAACGGTGAATGACTGGCGGTTTTTTAATCGCTTGTTCGTAAGTACAAAGAGGTACTCGAAGAAAAATGGATGATACAAATTTCAGCAAATCGTTTGCTTCGTGTAGTCCTTTGAAAATTTATACTTTTTAGTTTTGTGTATTGAAACTTAATCGACATTTCTCTGTTTGTCTACAGTTAGGCTGATTTTCTATACCAGGGGTATGGTCCATACTTGAACGTAAAAAGCCACCTGAGACTAACACATGTTATTTTTTAAATCTCTTCTATGTATGGGATGACATGTTCTCTTAATGATCACATCGTATTAGGTAGACTGCGATGTTGTGACTTATATAAGAAAAATCTATTAATATGGCGTTGCTTTGCACGCATAATAACACATTACAAAAATACAAATTTTACAGAATAAAGTTAATATAAAAAAGTCCATTAACCAACGTTAAAACCGTCTCATGTGAACGTAGCCTTGTTTGTGTTCATACATGTAGAGTTAGATATGATATTATGAACAGTAATACTTTGAGTAAGCAATAGCTAGAAGGTACGTGCTAAATATATAAACTAAGCTCCGTTGTTTATTTTGTTATTGTTGTTAACACATCTACAACTATAACTAATATCTAACATCCTTTTGTAAGCCTTTTCTATTCTATGTCCTTCATTACAAGCCTTGAAGTTCTCCTTTCGGCAATACAACCCCTAAATTCAGTAGTTTCAAGATGACTTCTTAAGCTCTGTATCCATCAGTAATTTCTATCTGCTATGATTCCAAGCATTACATCTTATACTGCATTATAGCAATAGTTTACTCTTGTGTTTTGCTTTAAATAATCTGTAACAGAAATCATACATAATGCAACGTTTTCATTTATCTCCAGAGAAAAAATCTTATCTTCAGTAACACATGTAATCGTAGAGGCAGTCTTTGCTTTCTTTGATTTTTTTTTATAACATATAATTCTTTCAGTGATCACTTTATGGATTGAACACAAGTGATAAAATTAGAATTTGTTTTTAATTTGTCGATTTAATCAGTACAATCAATAAACAGTTTTACATAAAATTAGCTCCCATATCCATAATATAAGTTATTAAACAAAATTATAAGAGGATTAAGATATGTTACTTGATATGTTACGCTTTAATTAATAATTGCTGATTTACTCAAAATTCAGTAATTAGTAATTACTTTGATAACACGGCTTATATACCCATGTTATGTTTTACAATAATTAGATTTTTTATTACTGAATGTTTGTTTTTGTGTGAATCATGATCACATTAATTTTTAGTAAATTATGTTTTATCTTCATTAATGTCTATTCTTCATTATAGTTACAAAGAGTTAATAAAATACTGTCGGAGGAAATTTTCATACTACTTTTTCTACATCTATGAGCCTAGAAAGGCGGTTGTTAATTGTAATTGATGACAATACTGAAGCACTGGACCTAATAGTCGATCCCTCCTTTAATTCGTCAAATAAAAAAGAAGTGACGGCTTATTGCAATACCAGATTCGTGTTTTAAAATTTAAAACCATAGAATGAACAAACAGCACTGTTTTTAAACTACTTCAATGAGTTGTGAACGTTGTCATATATCGCTTATACAAATTTATCAAATTTATTTATCAGAACGATTAGAATACCCTATCTCTGCATTGCTACGTCATTCCAAATGCCTACGTCGTCATAAATCCCTATAAAAATTGGCAAATAAAAATCGTCATCCATTCTGTGACTAACCGCGCTTACTGTCGCTAAAACAATACTACAATTTTTAATAGCAACACTAAAACTGAGTTTCTCAGTGACTAAATGTTTGAAACGAACACATAAACTTAATCGCCAATTCGTCACAAGTTTAGTTTTGTTTGTAGTCTTTTGACGTATGTCTACAATGTTAATATTAGTGCAATGTTGAACTGTTCCAAGTGTTCGACCATCGACGATTGGCTAAAAGATTATTATGAACGAATTTAAAATTGGTGCAGTGATAATATAAAATAAATCATCGATTAACATGAAGATATTCTAATAGGAGACTGTTGGAACGAAAGCATTGATTAAGTAAGTTTAAAAGTAATAATAATTACTGTGAAAGTTAAAACTAATGAAATACTAATTTTAGGAATTGATCGGGGCTCTACTCGACCTACTGAAGAAGTATTAATGATGGAGTACATTAATGTGACTTTATGAACTAAATTAGTGTGTCAAAATCAATGAAAAAATGTTAAAAAAAGAAATAAATTATACCATCAAATCAGCTGAGTTTCGTATCGATTTTTCTAAGGCCGTGTTCCGATCCGGTGGTAGTGTAAAAAAGTTTTGTAGTTATGTGTGTATAATTTGTAATTGACGCCGTAGGTCTATACACAATAAATACTCATTTTCAATTTCGTTATCAGTACTTACTTGTCATATAAATTTTGCCGTAAGCTCGTAAAGTAACCAAATTGTATGTAGTCTTAATAAATAAGTTTACCCGACCTAACTACTTCTCACGACCATGACCGAAATGTTAATCTACTCAATTATTCATTACCTTATGCCCTTACTTTAGTTTCTTTTTTTCTCAACTGAAACCAATCGCTTGTAAAGGACTTGTTAGTATTTTCCGGTCTTGATGATCCGTAAACGAGATTAGCTTCTCCGTCCTCAATGGTACAAGTCAGTGCCAAGTCTGTTATAGTTGCTATTTACCTTGATGACACAATTCTGGATGGGCATCATACAAAAATTCCGACACCGTTGGCATTGCCTAAATATTTAATATTTGGTCTACTTAACGCCACGTCTGCGAGTGCGTTCCACTATCGTTGATACGCTGTTATCACAATCTTAACAATCAGGGACGTGTCGCCATGTATCATCATTCATCATCTGTAAATCTTGACGTGATTCCGATGTGATTCGGTGCAAATGTGCCATTTTGATAACGACTGTCACCACGCAAACACTGTGCCAAAGTGTCCTGTGTGTTACGTAATCTCTTACACCAATCTGGGGAATCCTTACCTCTTGCGTCTCAGTAAGTTCTTCAATCGTTTTAGTATTCGGTTCCAAAGCCACATTGCAATCATACAAATTACACCCAAACCCTACATCTGTTAATTAATCACATTAAATTTCTCTATCAGTAATTACATAAGACGAAACGTCATTCCCTCGAGCGCCGTATCAAATAATCCTTTACTATGTTTTAAATATTTTTTCTTATCGCTTACGATCAAATTTCAAACGATAATGATTTCAACAGCTTATCATCTGGAGTAAGAGTATTAAGCAGTATTATTATAAGGACCAGTGATTTTAGTGCAAGTGATTTATCAGTATTAATGGACTCAAGTGATATTTTTGAAGATTTATAAAAATGTGTTGCCAAACCAGTGGACAAAGCTAACAAAGATGTCAGTGAGGTGACGGAAGGACCGGCCGATGGGCTGTAGTGATATAGAACACGAAAACATTCCTCTACTAAAAATTCTAACCCAGGGCCCGGTGGAGAGCAGCAAGGATCCCTGCAAAATGACCAAGGGCCCTCGGAAAGTGAAACTAGTCATTGTAGTCAACAATAAGAAAGAGTGAGTATACAACATTTTACGCTTCTGCAATTTAGCCTTTTCGCGAATATTTATTAAATCTTTTACAGTGGCTTGATTGCGTCTTGTACAACTTTTTTGTCTGTTTTTGAACACATGAATCAAGATTATAAAAAAATGAATGAAGATTCGAGTATATTGTGAACTTCCTAAATATATTGTCAACTTAATATAGTTTGTATATAATGCAAGTAAAATTTGATCATGTTGCACGAGAGGGCAGCCCAAATAAAAAAAATCACTTAGTCATAATTGGCTACATCTAACATAGGCACTTCGAAGTCAGGCGGAAATCCATCTTTTAGATGTCTGTCTGACCGGGGGAACCCGAAACCCACTGCGTGTCAGGTCATGGTGACCGCTCCGCCACACAGGTCGTCTAATTAGCTTTTATTTTAAGGAAACCTTTAAAGTACACGTAAAGGCACAGAATAATCCTACATTCAGATATCCGTATCATAAAAAGCCTTGTTCTTAGTCATTACCATCCACCGGATACGACCGATTTCGCCCTCATTACCTCATAATTAAGCTGATGTTACGATAAAAATTAGCATATAATAGTTAGTATTTACGTCTATCCGTCGCTGTTCATTCATAAAAACTTATTGATAATCTTTGTATACAAAGCTTCTTCTGTCATAACTGATGCTTATGTAATCAAGTTTTTATTTTTGATTATGCATTTAAGTATTTAAATTAAGTGTCAACTAACAAAATAAAAACGAACTCAATTGGCTCAGCCCCCTAACGAGGGTCTTGGCTTCCGATACGACGCTGTCTGTTGTAAGCCCTGGATAATTTTTGCCAGTTACTGACTCTAAGTTCTCATAGATCCGCCTCAACTCTATCCTTCAGCGATATTTGGGGACCAACAGACCGTTGCACCATACGTAGGCTCAAATATGCTCTTTTCACCCAACGACTCTTCTTCCACTCTTTTGACATGGTCCAGCCAACGGAGTCTGTATGCCTTTATATGTCCAATTATTTTTGGTTGGGGTACGAGTTTTTCTATTTCAGCTTTTTTTTCTGATAACACTACTGTTATTAGGCATTGTTGCTTCGCGAATCACTTTTTCAATATTATTTGTTGTATACAGTATTAAAACACACTCCATTGTAAATACATCTACTTCGTAATAATCAAATGCAGTATTATTTTTAACTTCGACACTGATAAATTATCGAGGATTTAAATTTAATACATTTACAAGGAAACGATTTATTTCCTTTTCAATCAAATACGGGGCTTAAGTACTCATTTCATATCAGTCTAAATTTTATTTAAAACGCGTATCAATACCGAGGCATGAAATGTTATCACAAACCTTGGATTTATACGCTAACAATACACTACATTTGTTATACATGATGTGCAAATCTAAAATGCAGTAAAGCCTACACAATTGTTTAATGTTTGTAATATTTACACTTTTTTATAATGTTGTACATGTTGTAAAGGTGGTGGAATCCTTTGTTGTTCGATTCCTACACCACCGCCATACCTATTTCTGCTTAATAACAGCGGTGTTTAGCGTTTAGTATAGCGTTTAGTTTAATTCTAATCTAAGGCGTTTTAACTTAGTCTTCAGGAGTAGAAATGCCCCCTAGGCCAATTTCAGAAAGTGGGGTTATTGGGGTGGGGTATTTGGGATTGATTATAGATGTCTATGGGCGGTAGTGGCCTCAGATGGACTGCAGGCTCGTTTGCTACTTCAATATTGTAAAAAAGTCATAAAAGTAGTAGAACCAGTAAAGTTCAACTGGGAAGGTACCAGTGTTGTGACACTGGTGACCTATTTCCAGCATAAAGCGATAGTAAGTGAAGATGTGTCCTCACTCAGAGAAAGAACTGCAATATTTCTTTACTTTTTGTTTATTCTGTTTTTAATCTCTTAACTCTAAAACTAATCTATAATTCCAGAAGTTTATCTGCAGTTGCTGTCATAAAAACATTCATAATATGGTGTAATTTGGATTCCATATACCGACTTGGAATCAATTTAAACGTTTCAGCGTTTTTGATAAACTACTTACCCGACTGCGTCAGAAGGTCCTCTTTCTATGTAGATAAATATTTCCTTAAATATTTTATGGCATTCATCCCTTGGTGTCAGTTTTCGACTTGCATTTGACCATTTTTCAAGGAAGTACAAAATGCCCACAAATGCGTTCATTACACACATACTGTGACGTATACAAAATAAACTCAACGTTTTGAACTAAGTACAAAATATCCCCTAATTCATACATCGCGATGTGAACGCGGAAGCAGTTTACCGTACAATTTGTGATGACTGGCCACTCTCACGCGATAGCCGTCCTTGGTGATCGGAAGAGCGTCATTTGACGCGTGGATGGAAGGCCGAGTTAGTTCAAGTGAATTGACTTGTGTGATTAGCTTGATTTGCATGCCGCGTTATACGTGAGTACTTAGCTCTTGAAAGGGTATAGTTTGGTATAGATATAACTATAGAAAATTTCTGCAAAATTTGTTTAAACTTGGAACTACTCCTGATAGCGTCTATCGTCTAGAACAGGGATTATGAAATTATTTTGGGTTGCCCTTTCCCAAATTAATTGATACCTCAGGCCCCCATTGCTAAATTAGTTATAAATCCTATCAATAGTCTTTTCCTATTGTTATCAAATACTTCTTAATTAAAAAAAGAATGTCTTGTTGTCTAGGACAAACATAAATGTTACGTTATTTTATCACAATTAATTATGAATATATCGATGAGAATAAAGGGGTTATATGATTTTTGTATTTTGTAGAAATGACAAAATTATGTTTGTATTTTGAGGGTTTTTATAGCGCGCTGTAATTAAAGAAACATAAAATGTATGTTTGTCTCTTTCTTACATGAGCTCACTTTTCGATTCGTTAGATGCGACGTTATTATGAGTAGTTTCAAGTATTTAACTCCAAATGTATTTTTTCCAAAATTTCTAGTTCGGTCAGTTCGTTCTCTCTATACGATATCTCAACATTCATGGCGTCTTGAAGAATTAAACCGAGGTCATTAGCGACCAGCACAATAATTCCCATTGATGAATCATTGCATATCTCAATTACGCCAACCCTGATCTGTACATGAATCGTCCCGCGTTTCGCTCTACACCACTGCAGGGTTAATTGCCTTAACCTCAGCTCTGGGAACATTGGGTCTGGTGACGAAAACTATGATGATGCCAAATTGTCGTCACTGGAATGTCTAATGGATGTCATGCCGAATTGGAGCAGTTGGAATTTTTGGGATATGCTGTAATTTTAAGGTCATCAAGAGCTAGAAATGCATCTTATTAAATTAGATTTGTAATCTGTAGTTTAATCGTTATTTTGGAATATTTTAGATTATTTAAAATTATAGGGTCTTCAAGAGTTGGAAAAGCGTTTAAATGTTTTCAGATAGAAATAAAATTCTATTTACTTATCTGATTTTTCTTTTATTTTTATATCGTCGAAACCCATCATTGTCCCACTGCTGGGCACGTGTCTCTCCCATGAATCGTAAAATGGCTAAAGAGTACCCTACCATTCTCCTCTTACCTGCTCGTTCTATTCTATACTATCTCTTTATCAGTTTCTATTGCTGCTCGCATTACGGTCATCGCTAAGAGTGGAACAAGTTCTTTATCGTGATTAGTCTAATGACAGGAAGCTGTCCTCGGCTTCCGCGTGCGAAACACAACGGTCACTGTTAACCAATGACCATCATTACCATCGGATTATGGTATTACGATGAGATTTTTCTGTTTCATATTTACCATGGGAAAGTCACTTGGCAATGTAACACAGGTATTGAATGTAGCAAACCTTGTAGTTAGATTCTAAAAGCTCAACAAGCACACCAAAAGTGTTAAGGGTTGACAAAACCCTTATTGGTTCGAAGCCGAAGGTACTTCTGCCACTAATGCAATAACAGCAGTGTAAAGCGATTCTGTGTTCGATTTTGAAAAGAATTCTAAGGATGATAGACTTACTCGAAGTGTTCCAAACTAACTTTTACGGGTAGTGACGTAACTATGGCCAACCTCAAATATGATTTCAATTTTATCTGAGTCCCATAACTTGGATTAATCCTTTACATTCGGAGAATAAAAAAAAATCCATTTACATATTTTTAATATACTGTAAGTTTAGTGAATAAAATTAATACGCAACGAAAGACGTGTTTTGTGCTCAGATCAAAAAAGCAGAATAGGCATCTTGAACATTATGAAACAAACCAACCTCTACTGACTTAGCATTACTCTTTTTACTATGAGTATTGTTACTTAAAGCAAACATGTATTCAAAACTTCAACTGAATCTATTGAGGTTAACTTATGAACTTAAGTATGTTCTAACCAACTTGTATGGCAAGTTGAATAAGATCTCAATAAAAGTTTAGGGTTGTCGAGCGAATGAGGTCAACCCGGGTACCACCCCCACACCTATTTCTAGCAAGAAACATTTCTTGTGTCTCGGTGGAAAATTGTGGCTGCCGGCTCACTTCACTTGATTTATGATTGACTTCAGATAGAGCTCTGTTTCATATGAAGTTGCAGACGTCCATAGGCAGTATGACTTATCAGATAGACTGCATTCTCGTTAGCTGCTACAATCTTATCAAAATTGTGAAAGTGACTCTGCTATCGCGTGCCATTAAGTGCAAATAACACAGCAAATAAGTACGAAATTCCGCGATTTTCTGTACAAATCAAATTTATATTATCGCTGTAATCCAAGATTAGTGGCCACTCATACCGGCACCCAACCGTCAGGTTCATTTGCCCATTGATAAATTTATTAACGCGAACGATAGGCGTTATCTTTATTTTTTTATCAGTAACAAACGAACTGAGGTTGTAAAGATTTTAGGAAAAATACTCCAACAAATCATGTTTACTATTTTTACAACTTTGTTTGTGATGTTTTATTGTATGTATTGAAGATAGTTACTAAATAAATTTAAAATATTTTGTCTGTATGAACATTTCTTGGTAGACGATTATTTTTTAAGATTGAAGGAGCGAACGAGCGTGCAGTCCACCTGATGGTAAGTGGCCACTGCCGACCATGGATATGTAAGCAACTTACAGAACATGGGTTCCATCCTATCAACCTATAGACAGATTTCCTCTCCCGAAAACAGATGTGAAAGAGAACCAGCAGCTACACCTTCCACCGAAAGCCAACAAGGGCTAGATATGGTGTCCCGGTGACACATATTCGGACGATGTTAGTTCTACTAACTTGATCATTATATTTAAATTTTACGGCACACTTTTACATGAGGCGACCATCTGAGTCCTCTGGAGTAGTAAAGAATCTGTGTTTGACTTCAGATAGAACTTATGTTCTATATGAAGTTACTTACAGATGCCCATGGCGGCAGTGACCACTTACCATCAGGTGGACTGCATGCTCGTTTGCTACTTCAATATTATATATACGAGGGGTGATCCAAAAGTAATGATAATCAATAATAAATACAATGAATATATTATATAAATAAATTTATTTCTC
>DWLI01004488.1:0-10811 GCA_018249915.1 Cecropterus dorantes dorantes
AAACTTCACATAGAATGGGCGTCCTATCTGATGTCAATCACATATACGTAGCTACTCCCTAGGACCAAGATGGTCGCCTCAGATGAAAGTGAGCCGGCGACCACACCCTTCCACCGAAACGGAAGAACTGATTCACTCTAGAAATAGTTGTAGTGGTGGTAGCTCCCCAGTTGAACCGTACTCGTTCTAGTCTGCGTTTGAATGGTGTTTCACGTTTAATTTTATTATGTTTTACTTACTTTCAGACTTAATCTTACCTTAGTTATCACACTAAACTGTTAAGAGGTTGAAGTAAGTTACAAACACATATATAAGGAATTGTGACTCATTACATACAAATAGAAATATGGTACATCCAAAGTATGTAGTAGTATGGACCTCACGATATACTTCAAATATATTTGTAGCTAATTACAGCCGCAGGACATATTTGCCTACAACAAAGAAACACTCATAAACTAATTATATCCGTAAGGCTGGCACTCGTCGCTCGGACTAACATTCTTGTGAATCGAATATCTCTAATTAAGCAATGTAGGCCTCTAGTGAGAGGCTACTCGAATTTCATAATAAGGCAGCTTACATTTTTAATACAGAATGTGTTTATATAGTATATATAGTAGTTATATAGCAGTTGATAATCTAAAAAATGTACCCTGGGAAATGGTGCCTTTTTTGTAATATGGAAGTAGTAAACGACTATACAGTCCACCTCACGGTAAATGGTCATTGCTGACCATGGGCATCTGTACTTACCCCCCGAGACACCTTAACCAACGCCTCGGACAAGTGAGTATATCTTCCTTACCATAACTTTCATACCTTTTATATTCGAATGAGTTAGTAAATACAATGATATTTTAATGACTAATTTGTGTAACTGTATCTTATGTGCACAGGTCTTTGAGTCCGTATCATCAATCTGTGATAAACATGATTATTATGAAACGTAAACGTAATATTTTTATATATAATAAATCATAGAAATTAAATTATTAGTATACCTAATACTAATCTACGACTATGTTACCTACGTTAAGTAAGGGATGCAAATAAACACAGAAGGTGAAATTCAACACGAGCATTTCCTCTGCACGTGTTCAATAGCTTGCTCCTTATACTTTACAAAACGGTTACTTCTTATTTTTATGTCGTCCGTCGAGAATCGAACCGCGTGTACTAAACTGGTAAGCGCATCGCTCTGGGATTCTTTTATCGCTCTTATATATCGCGTCCCACTGCGCCCGCGATAGCTCTATACCACATTACTTGTAAAAGTTACGCGCGGACGATACGCTGCTAAGAACCAAGTACACTGCTGGTTTTGAATGCCTGTACTTTATTGTATGCATACCAAACACGCAATGGATTACTTTTGTAACAGTTGATAGTTTTCGATATGAAGTAAAAGTGTAATTTAGTTGTAAGAGGCTTTTACCGCGATACGATAACAAAACGATATCATTTTCATAAGTACACTCCGGGAAAATGTTTTTCTGCAGTATTGTTGGGTCGTTACATTCTGCGCTTTAGTTATTATTCACATATGGTCAGCGAGTTACACTCGTTATATTATGCATGAGGATATTATAATTTGTTTTAGCAAGGTTTAGATTTTATAATTCAGATGTAGCAAATGGGCATGTAGTCAACTTGATACGGAGTTACTGCTACTTATGGACATTTGTAAATAACTCCAGATAAATAAAGTCTAATCGGAAGTTAGCCATAGCTACGTTGCTACCGCTGAGCACTAAGTTAGAATGCCTCGTATAAGTTTCTATCTCTTACCACACTCCTTAAACCAGAAAACAGCAGTGCTGAAAACTGATGTCATAAGGCAAAATACGTGGGGCAGTACAGTACAATAACACCTTTAAAATATCATGGGAGAAGAATCCTAAAAGGAAGAACACGCGGAGCATCATTTTATCTATACAGTTCCAATAGTGTTCCAATAAATTTAAGGTAACTTCTTGATATACGAACGGCTGGATATGTGACTACGAAACATTAAATTCTTATTTAATATTTTTTTACAGCAAGCTCGGTAATGTAATTGTTTACGTAAAGTAGTATTTGTACCTATTAATTGGTCGTAAGATGAAATCGACGTATTGTTATTTTTTTAACCGGACAAAGGGAATTTCCTTAATTGTGTTTCGTTTTTAATCAGTAAGTGAGGAATTATCAAAATCCTATTTTACGTTTGTTTCAGATTAGAAAGAACGTGAGAAATTATCATGGCAAACATCTAAATTTGGACCGCGAGAAAGCTGGAAAACGGTATAAGATTCATTAATAAGCGTCTTTATTCAACAGTTGGCAATTATGTAACATTTCCCGACTTGTAGTTCGGCCACACACTGAGAGTAGCGAGCCGCCGCGACCGACTATCGCGTGGCGACTACCAACTAAATAGACTCCTAATAGTTGTCGGGAGAAGATCTTGTACGTTTATTGATTCAATTGCAGATATATTAGCTTGAACATCCACGGCATTCACCTAACAAAAGTGAATTAAGGTCCTCTAATATTTTGATGTAGAGTAGTCGTAGACAACTTACTTTGTTTTTCAACTATATTGTTGAGAGATTTCTAAGTCTAACTATATAGAGTATAATTTCTTCGTCGCCGTAGTAGCTTCGTCGTCTATATAGACTTAAAGAATCTCTACACTGAAAGCAAAATAATGTGCGTAATTTGTTATGCTTACGGTAAATCATACACAAGGGCTTTTAATCTTAACCATCAGGTGGGAATCCCATTCTATTCGAAATAACTTACGATATATCTATTGACGGAAGTGACCATGAACTAGCAGGTGGATTGTGTCTTTCATTGTTATTTAAAAAAAAAAACATAAGTTATATATGATTTCAGACTAATATTATCCCGGAACTGATACTTTTAATATGTTACGGGTACTCACGATATGTGGTCTTTGAATTTCTTTTTGCCGATATTTCGACCCAGTTGCATGGGTCGTGGTCACGGTGTAACTGCGGTGGCGAAGAGAAACCGTTGACAAGCACTAGTGGTAGATTAACCTATCTACCCTACGTCTAGTTCATTTTTCTGGGTAGAATTACATAACCGCACCGCCGCCACCACATCGGCAAAAAGAAATTCAAAAACCACATAACGTGAGTACCCGTAACATATTAAAACATAAGTTATAGTCTAAATTAGAGGTCTATTTGTTAATGTTGTCTATGGCAGCGCGTCAGGGTAGTGGGTGAACATGAAAGTTTAATCAGGCGCGTGTAATCCACGGGAAAATCAGTTGCCGCGCGCACGTGGCCGCCATTGCCTATATAATTGGTATTTATTCTACGAAACATTGCCACCATTATTGACATGTGGACTAACCATTAAAACAGGCCGGTAAAAAGTCATTATGTTCGCAGTATTGGCAAAGTTATTATTTATTGATTCATATGCAATGTGGGTACACTTTTATTTCTTTTTTTACTAAATATTTCTTAGAATATACATGTAATGTAAAGATGTTTATATAAAGATGTCATACTTTTATGTAAATGCTAGGTTTTCATATGCCTATAAAAATCTATATCTATACTAATATATAAAAATGAAATGGTGTTTGCTACTCAACCACGCTAGAACCACTGGTCTGATATACCTTATATTTTGAAGAATGTAGCTTCTTATAATATTATTATAGTTATAATATTATAGTTATTTTATTTATACATTATGATGTATAAATAAAATAACTATAATAATATTATAAACTTTCCGTTGTCCTAATTATCCTGAAGGGAACTTAAAGATAACCATGGTTAAATATTGCATGGTTTTTGGTCTTGTCGCGAGTGAGTCATTAAAGACTAATATCAAAAACTTGGTGGAATAACGAGAGTAAGTTTGATGTAATGAAATCAAATGGGAACACTCACTGAAATAAACAAGAGTATTCGGTTTGTCGTAATTAGTTTATCCGTCAATCTGTTCTGGGTCCGCGACGCACGCGCCGGCGTCCACCCGGACCCATTAGTTCTGTTGTAACGTCATTACACGAAGGGTAAGGCTCGGGAAATTGGGTACGATCTGAGACAGTAAAAAGAATATCCGAAATTGACCATTACAGGCATTTATAAGCCGTCTCGCTTACTGTTACCTACTATACTTTGCCTCTACTTACGCCAGGAGGGTCTGCAAAATTAATTTATTAATAGTTACTCAATCAATTTAAATTATATTACAGTTACATTTAGAGAAAAAAAACCTATTTCATAAGATTATGTAAGCGGGACCGAGACTGCTTTTGTTTTTCATTTAGACATTTGATTAAGTTTATTTCGAAATATAAGGGCTCTTCATATTTCGGGGATACCGACCATAAAATTTTTGCTATCATTTATTAGCAGAAAAGGGAGTATTTTAATATTTTATTCACGGGTGCGGGGTATAACAATATTTAATAGTTGTGCGGTAACGCCAACTACCATATCAGAGCACGTGACCGGAATCCTCCGCCGGCGACAAACAGATAAGTTGAGGACCCCTGATCCTGCTCTTACCTGGGATTTGGTCCCGGGGCATCTCGAGAATTTTGAGTATTTTATCACATTTTGAAAACATGTGAAATGTTTACTGAGTTTATTATTATGTTCAATGCTACTCCTTTGCAGCGAATCAAAACACTTAAAAAGATATTATAGGTAATCACAATCTACAATAGTATTGTGCATATCAAGGACTATAAGGTGAGTAATATAGTCTTAGTATTTTTAACAAGAAGAAGGAAAAGAGAGCAGCAAAGAAGACTTAAATTCCATGAGCCGAGTTAAATGTGTGCTACATATTTAACTGAGTTTGCTCTACTACTCCAGTTTTAGGTATGTATACAATAACAAAATGTTTACCTGTTTGTTTTGAAATTTAAACATAAGTAGCATGGCGTACGCTCGGGTGATAATAGAACCGTGTTGAGTTACCAAAAGTTACAGCTTACAACTTTCACACAAGTTGGGAAATTCTCATTAATCTCGGAACATGTTGCAGAAGGCTTTAAACGTATAAATATCTGATGCGGCAGCTGATAAACTATTTGCCTTGTTAATAAGTTTGGTATATTCAGCTTTGTTATGAGGTTTCTCGTGTTTCCTTGTTATATCTCGTCATATCATACAAACTTCAGCGCAGATTATTTAATAGGATCTACCGCATATAATATCTTCGCCATTTTCAACAGAAAAACCTATGAGTGTTAATCTTTTTTAACTCGTAAAGATCAATTTATGTAACCCAAGGTAATTAAAAATAACGAAACTTAAGATGCCATGAAAGCTACAATAGTACCATTACATTATAACAACTACGATAACACTGACCTCTTTTCATCAACAAGGGTTTTAGCATGGTTGTGATAACATAATGGTTAAAAATGTAGTCTTTGTCTTTATTTGAATGAGATCTAAGTAACTTCATGATTAGCTAAGGTAGTTAGTATAGATAAAGGAATCTTATCGAACAGGAAATATATGTGGCTTGCATTTCGCGTATGAAACCGCATGTCAGCTCAGAATCTGTTGTTGACGTGTGTGCATCAAAGGAAAATGATTCGGTGGAAAATGGCGCAGTCAACAATCATATGTCCCGGAAACGAGTGACTGATTGCCAGGAAGTGAACGATTCCGGTGGCGTGGAGCGGGACGGCACGATATTTCTGGCTTCGTTACTCACTTTCTATAAATGCCTCAAATAACTTTTGAATGTTTAGATTTATAGACATTTATTGCTTTCTCTTCTTGCTTCGACTGTCGGGGTATTACAGCCATATCGATTCGTCCTTTGTATTAGCAGTTATTGTATATTGGTTTGATAAAGTGGAGAGATAGATACAACTATAGAAGGCTAACCTAAGTTATTAAGATTAGCAACTTGTCTGTCAGTAGTCAGTGGTGGTCAATTCTATTTGGGGATTAATCACATAAAAGATGTCTGTAGGTTGCAGTGACCAGTTATTTATGTAGGTGGGCTCCGTGCTCATTTACCTGTTACTTTAAATTCCTTAAAATGAAATATATATGTATAGTATAGGCTTATATTTTTATGATTAATTATAAACAAAATTGTATAAATTTTGGCATATAAAGACAAAGTAACTGAAAACGGTGCTTTGTGATATTTAACAGCTGCTACTTACTTTCATCACGACCACCCTTATCATTTAATCTATAAATTGTGTACATTTATTCGTTTAAAATGGCTCTAAACGATTTATTATTAAAGCAGATCTAATCTAAAATAGCCGTCATCGGCATCACTGGGAATACTGCGAAGTATAACTTTGGGAATTTCTGAGAAGTGCTTTGATCATAACTTTTGAGAGCAGCTCGCTACTAGATATTATGATAAGGGTCATTTTTAGCGGTCGATACTTCTTCTCAATTATGAGAAACACTTGAATTCATTATTAATTAGTCAAGAGTTAGATGAGTCAAATGTTTAGCACCTTCTCTAAGTAATCCTATTTGCGTGACTCGTACTCGGTTAATTACATTCAATTATTTTGTTTTGATCACGTTTGGAAATCGGGTTTAAGCTGTAAAGTAATCAAGTATTTGTAATGGAATGAATAACACATTAACACGTATTTCTGCCTGCTAATAGCAATGTTATACATTGCTGTGTTCTGGTCTTAGTATGGTAACGGAAATATACGAGTATTTATCCGAGGGGTAGCAACGTATCTGTGGCTAAGCTCAGGTAATACTCTGATCTTATCTCGGGTTGATTACAGATGTCTATGTGGAATGGCTACTTACCATCAGGTGGATTGCATGCGCGTTTGCTACTTCCATATTATAAAAAAGACTTAATACGTAAACACGAGTTGTTATAAGTAGAATAAATGACGTCACATACGCAAATTGAATACGGAAATAAAAGTAGGTATAGGTGCGTGTTGAGTGTTGCGTTTATCACGTCTATTTTTTGTGTTTGATTGTCGGTCTGTCACTCACTTATACATTTTGTATGTGCTTTTAGACAGCTAGGCATAACAAATCTACCTCCACGCCGCGTACGTAGAAGCTTACGGAATTTAAAGATGCAGTTGGTCAAAAACATATTTATTATATTTTAAAAAATTGGTAAATAATTGTGGAAGCTGGTAATAATGTAAATAGTGTAAAGATATACTCCTATTCGTATGTAAATAGCTAAGAACAAATAAATTTTAGATACTACATTCATTGAATTTGTTTGCACCCAAATAACAGAACAACTATTAAAATATCTCAAAATAAAACATTTAAAAACAAAGTTTTTCCTATATATGATGCATATAAACCACAGACAACAATGCAATTTAATTGAAATCAGCTGATTTAGAGCGCAGATATTTTATTGTGGTTACGGTGTACAAAATTTTACTACTTAGATCTAGAAAAGTTTATGATTGATGACCTACTACTACATAACATTTAGCAGCCGTTATAATTAGTTTCTAATACGCACATAATTTTAGAAAAATCAGTGGCACATGTCTGGGATTGGACCCTCGGACCGTCGCGTGATAGGCCGATTTTCAACCATTAGGCTGTCACTGCTCATAGTATATAATAAACTCTTATATATATATTTGTTTGTTTGTATATTTGTCCTTTACTTCGGCACGAACTACAGCACAAATGTGTTTTTAACAATGTTATCAGTTTAGATTACAATTAGACAATGTGAATCATGATGGTTAAGGTACATTTTTATAAGGTTTATTTACATGATCATACTTTGAAACAATAAAATTATAATTTACAACCGTTGTGACCTTATTTACTTTAGAGTTTATTCGATGGCTGAAAGGATGGCTTCCACGGTTTGATAAAATGTTATCATATTGGGGTGACCACTTCGGTAAAAGGCGATTTTCGGCCTACCTAGGAAGACCAGGGTATATCTGGAAAGTGCTCTGCGGCTGCATTAGTTTGCAGCTTGTATATATTCCAATTATTGATTTTATTTAATTAGTGTTATTCGGAATCGTGTGGCGTTATTTGATGAGATGCGGCAGGTCGTCGTAAAACGATAAATTATTGCTTGTGTATTTGTCTACTGTCAAGTGCCACATCCTATCACGGTTCGATATTTAGTTGAACAACTACCAAACGGTGTTCTGTGAGTGTCAACAAAGCACTTGTGTACGTCGGTTTATTTGTTATATCTATCGGAGCCGCGCGTCGGGTGTTTGCACAAGCCACGGGGCAATTAATTATTTAAGGAACTCTAACAATGGGTGGTATTCATGGTGGCTGATAACATTTTTCATGTTAACAGCTTTTGTTATAGAAAATATTTGTACGTTACGTGCGTTACCGAAATATATTTATAAGGTTGTAGTAGCAAAACCAGCTGGGTTTTACTACTATCCACGAAACAAAAAAATAGATTCATGCGAGAAACAGCTGTGGCGATATAATTTCCCTGGTCGAACATTGATGCTTCCGTCCATTCTTTACGCTTAATATAAATCTTAAATATTGAGTAAAATTTAATTAAAGTTATTACATGTGAACTTTAACAATGAAGTTTAACTATTGCAAATCCAGTTCAAAAAGAATATTATGGCATTGTATGCGTAAAAATTGATAAGTAAAGCACACATATTATTTTTGATTTGATTTATCTAAATGTCATAATAATTTGTCATCATTGCAATTGTACTGCATGAGAGAGTGCCTGCGGGCGTCGCGCAGTATGCACTTGGGCTGCGGCAGATTGCATTTATATGCCAGTATGAGAAAGTCGTTTTTATGTCGCGATCTAATCGTACCCCCCGACGACCGTTTTCAAGCGACTAAGTCAGAAGTAGATAATGTTTATTAAATGCCTGTATGCCCAGTTCTTAGATACGCTTTACAGCTAAGTTTTCACTTCTGTCGGCAGTCTTGATGCCTATCTATTCGTTTTAAAATGATTTACATAATTTTATTTATGAAATCGTATGATTTCTACTCGCACCATCACACACCATTTTAATATGCGCAAGCATGTTTTATATGTTATAGAATTATATCATAGAATAAAAACCGTTATGTTACTCAATTGTTTTGTTCGTAAACCCGTTCGCTAATTATACAACTATTTACGTTACAAATGTATTCACTGAGATCATTACTCGATAATTATCCGAAAGGAGTCATTAGTGATCGCTTAAATAAATTGTCACCGATTAGACGCTATAGGGAGATTTGGAAAATTAATATTGGTTTGGAAATCCAAAGAAATATCGGTTTTTAACCGACCGCAAGCCGGCGATAACCGGCGGCCGCAATTACCGGTGCCTTGCTCTGCGCCGGATTACACATTATTTATGGCACGGAAATGAAAATTGGAATCGTTCATGACCACTGTTATCGTTTCATGCTGATTTCCGGTTTGTAAATAAAATGGATAATGGAATGTTTGCTTTAATTTATGTGGCACAACATACTTTGATATTGATAAATGACGTAGCCATAATAAAATAATAAAAATATATGAATTTATATTTCAAGCTAGTACAATGTGAAAGAAATATCTAACATGGGTGAGATCTGTACAAAGGCATAAAGGCGAATAAGCTTTGACTTAAATTCTAACGTGGAGCCAACAAGTGCGGAGGACAAAATCCCTCTTAGTTAAATAACTGAGGTGTGGTGTCCTCGTCGCCGAGAATACTGGTAAACGGTGCTCTACGAACAGAATCCGTACAATTAAAGCAAAGAATACAACTTTTATTTATTTTTATTTATTTTTTTATTTTTTATTTATTTTTTATTTATACTCCTAGGATTTGTGTTTATTGTATTTTATGTGTTTTATAGTTTTTGTACCTATTGCATCTTATCTTATCGTTTCATTAATGTTTTTTTCTATTATGCACTGTAATTACTTAATTTACGTGGGATTGGGAGTATTGGTATTGGAGAATATGAAATAGATTCGTTAAATAACCATATTAAACCATGCTTCGTATATAAAACCGACGTCTCGTGAAATATATTTTTTATTTATTTGCATTTAAAAAGAAAATTAGAAATCCGTTTACCTTTAAAAAAACATTACACTCGTAATATCAGCGTGTTAGCATTAAATTACAGAATATGGCAATCAATATATTCTCGTACTTCAAGAAAGTGGGTTGTGATCTGTTTGAACGGGGACGTAAGGAAACTGAAATTAAAATTCTCTACGAGCGTCGGTTGAGTTTATATAGCGAAACCGTTCAAATATAATATTCATTGTGTTTTTGTTCAATTTTACACGTTATATTGTAAGTTATTAAAGATTAAAAAATAATAGTAGCTATTGGGGGGCGTAAATTCTACTAGTTACAGATATTTCGGATTACATCATTTATATTTCCTATCGGACATTAGCTTATACTACACTTCCGGACACAGTTTCGGAAGGCAGCAAAGATTCACAAAATAGGCGTTCCAACTTAATCCTCAGTGAAAATACAATAGTAATCTAGAAAAAATGTCGTTGTAAAAACGTAAAAGGAATGTCAATGTTCATTTTTTAAAATTATTATTTTGAATTACGGTTTATCGAAATTATAGGAAATATAAGATTATTTATATATTTATACTAAATGTAATGATATTACGCGACAACAGTTCGCATTTTCCAAACATAACGTAAGGCGTCACTTTATAAATAAATGGCCCTACATACGAGAACTGTTAAATACATTAATGATGTTAAAAATATCAGTAAAAAATACGATTTGGATCTCTGTATTTGGTAAAAGGAAAATTATACCTACTAACCCCATTTAAGTCCGCTCATTTGAT
>DWLI01004489.1:0-10811 GCA_018249915.1 Cecropterus dorantes dorantes
AAAAGGGCAATCAAATAATCAACGGCTACGTGTTACATATCTCTCCGCAACCTGCATTTTTTAAATTTGTAAAGTTTACATTTCCTTCGAATATTTTTCCGCAAATTAGTACTAAATTCAAAAATAATTTTTAGATTTGTCATAATTAGTATTTATTTCACATCTTATATATTAAAATCTTAATACAATTTAAGCCTCATTGGAATATTGACTGTATTATTAACTGTAATGATATGTTAATGCTGCAGGGTGACATCTGGGCGGAGTCGAGCATGATGGGTCTACTGGTGATGTACTACGCCTGCATGGACGGGGCGGTGTACCAAATCACGCAGTGGGCTAGCTGTCAGGTATATAAAGAAATACATAATACAATATATTATTTATACTCAATTAATCAATTATTACCTACCAGTGGCGTAGGGTAAGTTCTTGCCGCCCGTAGTAAAACTCGCCAACCACACATTTATGAATTTTATTCGGCGAAAAAATAAAAAAAATCTAAATTGACAACCAAAAAAAAGGTCGTCAAACCTAAATATTGTGCTGCCCGGGAACGCAACTTGAGTTTTGAGATTTTTTCTACAAAATAATGGTTATGGTGGAAAAAAGGAAACTTTGTCGCCTCTCGATAAGCCACTGGAAGCCATTGGTACATGCGAATTATGATTTTCGAAAACGGGCTGCAGTGATTACTTAATCTTCACTTCTTTTATTAAGTTTGATACCGCGGGGCACTGCTAGTAAATAATAAAAATCGATCCTAACACCGTATATATGTCTATCCACACAGAAGAAGAATCTGAAGCAGCTCCGGCCAGACTGCCACGTGGTGCAGTACCGCATCGTGCTCGGCGCGCGCGCGCCCGCGGACCTCGCGCCGCAGTGAGTACCCATGGTCACCCATCCAACTTTCGACAACTTGTAATCTGCCTACATTTTATTCAACCTCCTTTACAGTTCAAAAAATATAAAAGCTTGACGTCTAACACGCCATGACTATGTTTCGATTGGGTGGGTAGTCTGCCAAAGATAATATGTAAGCAATGTCACATATCTTTAGAGTTATACGTCTTTAGGTGTTCCATGAGACAGCATAATAATGCTGAATCTATTTTTTCAATGGGGGCGTTACGATACGATAAACATATAAAAAGCCAATATGACTTTTTTTTTAATAGTACACTAAATATGTTTCGTAAATGTACCGATTTAATATGAATCTATAAGAGGTTCTGTAGAGGTAAAAAAGGAAACAATTATTTCAAAGATATTCATATGCATTTCTTTCGCAATACTTCGAGTTTAGTTTAATTTAATTAAATTACTAAAACGACAGAGTAAATAAGTTTTTTTTTGTGACTATTCACAACTAAGTACTATTAACTTTTTACGTACATATAAAATATACACGTTCTTATTTTTATTTATTGTATTGAACCAAAACGTGCATTTACAAACCTTTTTAAGTTTTAACTAACACAGACTTATAAACCTCAACATTTATACGACCCACAGACACGACCCAAACCTCGAAGAGTTCCTGCACAATCTGTACAACAAGTCGGGCGCTCCGCCCCGTCCGCCGGCTGACGACAGGAAACGACGCAACAAGAAACCGAAGGCCTAGCTCCTACCACCGTACCACCTATCCTTGACTATCGTACATAGTATATAGTATCAATTCATACTGACTGCACGATATGGGATTTGGAATTGCTACATACAAGCGCATACTTACATCGTTAGGGCTTTGCCTATTGGTTGGCCACGACAAGGGATTCAGCTGATTACAACTATACTGTGGTACACTTGTGATGTCTCGACAACCTTAGACACAGAACCACCTTTGACACCTTTGACATTGTACTCGTGATTTGCTTTCACTAGTCATGTTTTATTTATCGAACAGTTTCGGAAGTTGCCGAGGCATTCTTAAGGTAGCCGGCATTTCGTTGGTTCCCAGAACATTCTGAAGGCTATCGAGGCATCTCTAAGTATACTGCAACTTAGTTTTTGTACTAAAAATGATCATCATTAAAATTTGCTCGTGAATGGTTGCTTGTCACTAGCCCTGATTTAACTTCCGAATAGTTATGAAGGTTGCTGAGGCATTCAGAGCACGGAAAATGCATACCCAGCTTTGTTTTTGTAACCAAAATTATAATCATTGAAATGTGTTAGTGAATAGCTTATTTTAACTTGTCATGATTTATCTCTTAAACAATTTTCGAAGGTTGCCGAAGCGTCCCGAGTAGTACAGAAGCATTACGAAAGCTATCAGCACATGTCTAATCATACCACAGCTTTGTTTTCCTTTTTGGACCTGGAAACAATCATTACTAAAATGTTAAATTGATTGTCATACTATAAGTTATAATACTATATGCAGCCTAAAAATCCCATGCCTTCCTTGTCGGCTATGAGCGCAGGCCCTAAAGGATTTATACTTGTAACACGGCCAGTTGATATTTTTGTGCAATAGAACTCAAATACTTTTATTATGTTTCTGTAATTCAACTCTAAAATGTAACAACACACTATTCACGCTTTCGTTTATATGTCTGTAGTTAATACACTGCTGTATTGATTTAACACATAATTTTAAAGTTAATTAAAGGTATATTTGGTATGTCCAGATCTTATTGTCTATGAATTTATAAGAAAAGTTAAGTCTCATTACTTATTTTAAGTAACGTTGCTAATAATTCTAAATCCATTAATTCATTTTAAATAATTGACCACTATATTATTATTAGTCTGAAATTATACAATAACTTTGTTTTAACTTAAATTAAGATCTCGCAATGTACGATAGTCAAGAACCGGAATAATTATTGTAACACACCTCCCTAGCTCAGAGGCGAACGTGGAATTCAGTTTTGAATCAAATCAAATATTAAATAGTAAAAACAAATTTCACGTCCGCCGCTCCGTCAAAATCAATGTTATCTGTGAAAACATGCCTTTAATAAATAAAAAAAGTATAAAAATATTATATTTAATAAATCGCATTATGAAATATTGTGTAAAGTTATATAAAAGCATTGAATAAATATACATAGCAGTGAATAATCGTAACAGATATAATTACCGGAAAGTGGAATAGCAAATCTCTATTTATGTTTGAAAAGAAAGAAAATTTATGGTAAAAAACCTCATTAATTCATAATAATCAAAAAATATGTTTAATTCGTATGGACAAAGCAAGGAAATAAATTTACACAACTTTTAGATTTCACATAAGCATATTTTTTCTGTATATACACCACATATATTCTGATCGCTGCCTTCATTGTGATATAAAATTTTTGACGTTCGATTCATACCAGAGGCCACGAAATTTAGTCCAGACGTCAATCGCTCTGCGCTACAAGTGTCAACGATGATCATTAAAACAAATTTATGTGTAATTTTATAATGCCACAAAGTTTCGCTTCAAATTGTAACGAAACATGTCAAAATTCGCAGAATGCTGATGCTTGTAACGCTACGTGACCGTGTGGTTAAAACATCGACGTTTAAATGGTTTTGAATTGATAGGTATTGATAGGTAAGACAGAAACACTAACACTTTATATTTAACGACCACAATACACCCAAGGCAAGGCTAGAATTATATTGAGACTTAAAGAACTTCAGTGTATCTTTCATTCATGTAACCACATTGTTTTTTTTTCAAAATACCGATCTTGTTACGGATAGAGATTTGATATTCCAACTTTAGCTGGCAATAAATATATTTATGACGAGTAATGTTTAGGACAGAGTTTTTCTTTGACACACATGTCTTTAAATTATACTTGACATCCCCTACTACAACTTGATTTCAAGCTTTTTCATATTACATATCGCTGCTTTGCAAGATTATAACATAACACTAAAATATTAACTATATAGACGAGTCAGTTAAAAATTAAACTATGCTTTTGTTTTTACCTTAAATGAAAAAAGTTAAAATAGTAAAAATAATAGGCCATAAATCACAATGGAATAAGAGTACCCAAGTAACCTAAATTCATGAATTTTAAATTGTGCGGTTATTTATGTTAAGCAGCGATATTGTACATAAACCAAATTTTAGTTTACTGAATATCATTTGCACGTAATACTACTACACTATAACAAAACTATATGAAAATTAATGAACTATAAATTTGCAGTATAAAATGACGGTATGTATATTTTCAGTAATGTTCAATGTGAATCTTTTTTTAAAATGTTATGATAGCAACGAATTTAAAATCACCACCTGCCAATAAACACAAAGCTTGGTTGGTTTTAATCTAAATCATTTTATTTTAAATACAGTAACCATTATAATTATTTAAATTCTCTCATTTAATATAAATATGGATAACTAACAAAGGTTTCTATAACCATTGAAATAAATATTTAAAGTTAAAATATTAAATAAAGTTGAACATGCAGTGTTTATAAAATTCTCATATTAATTTTAGATTTATAATTTTACTATAAATTGTTGTAATTCCCAATTATATTTTACAGTACAAATACAAATATATCATTCGTTTTATTAATTATTATATTAACTTATTTATGGCGACGCAAATGAATCATTACAGATGTTATTCAACAAATATTATCAAATAATCTTGAATTGAAAGATTACTAACAATAATATCTATTTTCTTGAACGACCAATTTTTGTACAATGGACAAAAGCAATTGTTGTAAACGTAATTCATTAAATTTATACTACATATTATGACATTTTTGTTATGAAACATTTATGACATTTATTTTAATATCTGATTGTTATTAATGACCCCTATTTGTAAAACGATTGTGTCCTCCGGTGTCATTCATTTAAAACAATACTAGCCATCATTCGAAAGTGACCAAAATCCCCAGATTTTACGATTTAGGAAGTCAGTTTACTTTCATATGAAAATTGTTACATCGTGCATTATTTTTGTAAACACTAAATGTGTATGACATTTTTAAAAGTTTGATAATAGTGGGGACAGACTTTTGATTATTAACTATTTGCACCACACTTACTACTTTGGTAGCTAACTAATATAGTTTAGCTATATGTTATAATTTTGACAAGAAATAAACGGTAACGTTAAGTGCATGTCTAAATTTTACAATTGTTTGTCAATATCGTCATTTACTTGTAATTCTTTTTGGTAACCCTAAACTTAAATTGTGTAAAACTCGTATGTTTCATATATTACAGGCATATAAAATGTTAGTTATTATATACGTTAATTATGTATACGTATTTTTGTTTAATGGAATTATACGAATATAAAATTCATTTATCGAAAGTACGAATATATTCACGTTCGTATGTAGTAGGGAGTGACAGATTATGTTTCATTGTAAAATTATATTAAATTAGTCGAAATATAATTATTTACTTTATATTAACCGTACCGTATAGTACAATGTTGCATTCATATTTTATTAAATGAACTTAAGCATGTTTGACAAACTTAATTTTTGAGTAATTTTAATTATCTAATAGCCAAAATAATGTTGGCTTAAGATTCGAATAAATTAAATATTTTAATGTAAACAGTCGAATAACTAAGTATTTGTCATTATATCTGTTAAATTTTGCTGTAAGTCGACAACATTACTATTTCATCGATTGACACTGTAAAATTAATGTCTGCGTATTTTTGTAAAGCAAGCCACACAGAAGATACGACGGATGCGGCCAAAATATAAAACTTTCATCGAGCCTTATACAAAATACGAACAATTACATGCACGCAGCGTGAAGTCTGCGTCTAAACCGCCCGACGTCTCTTCAATGTGCCACATACCTAACAAAATAATAAAATAGAGAAGACCGAAATAAATTAAATATTTTGCTTACCATTACGACATCGTTCATGAAATGTATCTGTGTTTCAAGATTATGTGCCTTGTTCGGTTTAGACATGTTAAGGCTGTCGGCTTACAAGAGTGACGAAGACGTACATAATTATAATTTAAGCAGAGCACCGTCGATGTGGTGTCTCACTGCCTTTACTAGAGATTATAATTGGTTAATGTTAGGCTAGGAACAGCCCGCTGTCCCGACGTTCGCCGTGCGTAGGCATTCGCGCTTCATGTGTCAGTAAAGATGTGGAAATGTAACTGTATTTTATTTTTATATACCTACCTAAGCACCCGCTGAGGATATGATGAAAAATGTTTCATTAACGAAACCACAACAGGGTAAGTTAACAAGGTGACATGTTATTTATCAAAAGCTGTTTTTAGTGCGTTCTCAGATATTAGCATTGTGAAAATTCAACATTGAAACAGTGTGTTGAGTAGATTATACTTTTTTATCCGTAAACGATAAGGAGTAGCGCCAAGAATAAATAAAGTTAGGCGCTGAAGCCAAAACGGTAAAAAAAAATTAAATAAAAAAAGAGTAGCGCCAAGATTTCGCGCGCTTTTTGAGTTGACATTCGTCATTCATAAAAACAAAAAAAATTGATAAAACTTACAAGAACAATCATTATTATACAAATAATATGGTGTTTAATATCATTTCAACCTTAGTTTCTCTGCGAGGAATTTTCTGAAGAAGCTTTTATATATTGTCATGTTTGTCAGCTTGCTCCAAGATTTTTGGATTTGCCCAGATAATGAATTAGTACATATATTTAATAAAGTTACGATCTTATAAAACACATCTCATATTAATTGTTTATAAAATACATAATAATATCTGAGGAATTAAGAGAAGCGTAATATGGGAACTTGTTAATGATTAAAATGTTTCACTTCTTTTAGTTTCCAAACGTCAAATGACGTTGAAAATGAAAGAATAAAGAAATGGGTATGTTATAACATAATATAATTATTGTATACACAAATCACTCTAACATATCGTCATTGCCTTTGGGCCGATCGGTGACTATACAGTTCTCATAGTTCCACTTCGGGAAAATTCGCTTGTACAGATTGAGTAGCACGGTGTCTTGTGACTTGAGCTGTCCGTCGAAAACACACTTCATGTGCCCGTGGGTACCTGTGAAATAAACATTTTTTTAAATAACAAATGAGCATGCAGTCCTCACCTAACCAAATACAAGACACTTTCTACGGGAATAGTCCTGCGATAGATTTTATCAAATTATGTATCATGAGTATGTATCACAGAGAACCTAAATAGGAATCTACCTTTACTGTTTTAATGTTTGCCTGACCAGAAATAAAGTACCTGTCAGAGAAATGTATAGTAACCACTCCAATACCAACTGATAGGATATCTGCTCTTACAACAGGTGCTTTATTGCATCAGTTAAATATTGGTTTATCATAAAAGGGACACATTGCCGATCGATCATACAACATATAAAATTACTGCAGTCTAGCTAACTAAATAACTAGAAGAACAATAGTGCGCACATATTTCGAACCTAAGCACTAGAAAGGAAAATTACTAGTACCAGTGCTTTGAGATGAATATGTGACATATCATACATGCAATGACAGTTTAACTCGTTCATCATCCAAGAAAGATGTGCCACTAAAATACAGATCTGTCTGTTATTAAATACAACTATAAAAGATTGTCGGCCTAACATATTGTAACATATTTAAGTAACATATTTGCTACAATATTTTTGTTATCTAATTTTAACCAAAATGACACATACCTAAAGGCTCTTTAATGTGTCCAGTGCGACCATACTTCGTTCTGAGTTTGCAAGGCTTGAAGTATACAACATCATCTCTATTGAAGAACATGAATCTTACCACAGCTGACTTTTTGTGAACCTGAAAAATATATAAAAAAATATTCTATCAAAGATTTCTAATGAATGAAAATTTTGTGTTCACTGAATTATCCATTGTTGCAAATGGTTTTTAATAAATGATTTCTCTACAATAGTAAATATAAAAAACTAATGGCAACACTTGTCTTACAACAAAAATTGGTAAAATAAACATTGGTACAATTTACAGGGAATCGAAAACCAAGATCTAGATCGAGATCATAATAATAAGATTCATAAGTAAACTTGCGAGATAATGTTTATAATAAACAAGACACACTCCCAAGGCTATTATTGGTAAAAATGTTACCTTAAATGGATGACCAGATAAAACAATCCTCTTTATAATTAATCGGTCGGGATTACAGGATAATAGCACACCAGATGCAACCAGCTGAAGATCTGTGTTCTTTTTTTCCTGAAACATAAAATACGTTGATAATAAATAATCTTCCTAAAACCTATGAAATTAATTTGAAAGAGTCCTTTCTATTTGACCAGTACTTTCACAGAATCTCATTCTGTTGCTGCTTTGAAATGTATGTTTTTGTTGGTCTAGACTTTCTGGGTTATTTCAAAAGAGAATGAAATTTCTTACCTTAAAACAAAGTACTGTAGATGGACTAAATTGAATTGGTGCATAGAACGATGCAACACATGTAGATGCAGGTTGAAAGAACCTCTCGTACTGAAACAAAAAGTAAAAGTCAAATACAAGTTTGAAACAGAAGCATTTGGGTATAATTCTTACCAGACAAAAATAAAATAAAGATAATTGTCTGTCCTGTGAACTCATGTAGTTGTTGCTTACCCTTGTTGTACTTGTTACTTTGTGTCTTTCATACCAACAGCACAGGAAACCTAACTTTGGGGCAAAGATAACTTGTGTCTATGGCTATTGAGTATAGATTTTTTTTTGACAAGATTAAAGTAGAAAAAATTTTGCTGTCCATCCGCTAGTAAATGGTGACACTGCCACCCATGGATATCTGTAACCAAATAGACTAGGGGTTCTACCAGAAGCCCACCTCAGATGAGTTACCACTCCTAAAATTTAACTTAATTATTTCATATGTGAATAAGAACAAGAATGGCTTCAGACTAGAAAACTAGACTTCAGAATGTTAAACCATGCTAGTGTTACCTTTTTTCCGTCAACCCATTATTGTGCCACTGCTGGCACAATAATGGGTTGACGGTCTTTTCTCAGACTGAGAGAGTTTCTATCCATAGTCCACCGCGCTGGCCAAGTGCGAATTGGTAGACTTTACACACCTTTAATAACTTTTTAAAGAACTCTCGGATGTGTAGGTTTCCTCACGATGTTTACCTTCACCGTAAAGCAGCAATAATTAACTTCTAATACACACATAATTTTAGAAAAATCAGTGGTGCGTGCCTTGGTGTTGAACGTCGGACCCTCGATCGAGAGACCGAATTTCAACCATTCGGCTTTCACTGCTCACCTTTCACTTGTAACAATATAAAATTACAAACCTTATGTTTACTTCCATTAGTATGTTGACTGAATATAGGATTTACAATAAATCTTCTATATCCCACTTGGAATATGAGACGTTCCTTACTCTTGATAGGCTCATCACTGGCACCAGTACGTTTGAGCACCACATTCATCAAAGACATCTTGTGCTCATGAGGCAGTAAGCCAAACACAGACAGTGGGTTCTTACTGTTAGCTGCATGGAACACCTTCCAAAGATCTTGACGTACATCTTTCACATGGATTGTTATGTAAACTCCATACTAAAAACATTTCAAATATGTTATGTTTCAAATAATAAATTACAGAGGATTTTTCTAACTGAGCAAATGTGAGGTTCCTTAAAAACTGGTTAAAAAAAAATTAAAACAATTTTTTTATAGCCCGCCACATCCACTAAAAGATTGACTGTACATATTTATTACTTATACTTATTATATTTTATAGTGTTATATATTACTTTTAGTTTGACAATATCAACTAATGTGGTGTTGTGTTAGAATATTTTTTGTATAAATGATACATTTTTTTTTTTTCATATTCTTTATGTCAATTTGTATACTAACATTCTACATACTTATTTACTGTTAATTTAAGTGATCGGTAAATTATTCAACTTACCATATTAACAAGACTTTCTTCAAGCTCTTTAAAAACTCTCCTCCGTGTACGATCATAATTCTCAAACTGGAATATTCTAGCAAAATCTGCAGGTAAGTTTTCTTTAGGATCCCAAGCAGATGTTCTGAAAGATTCCAGTCCTCTGTATCTCATGAACCTTTCCCTTGCAGGAACATCTTGGGGAGTGTCTACTTCATCTGGAAACTGTTGGTCTTCACGAGCTGCCGCCAACTTCTGCAACATCTCGTGTTCTTCAGCTGCATCAATTGTGGCATCATATTTCTCATCAGTTGGACCAATTTCTGATTCTGTGACGGATGCAAAATCATTGTCTTCTTCATCAGCGTCTTTGTCTGAATTCTCTTCTTCACATGACATGAATTCATCATTTTCATCATCTTCATCATCATCATTATCATCATCGACACTTCCACCAACTCCAGCATCATCCTCAGCATCGGACTCCACAATCCAAGCTGCCTGGTAATCGGACCAGCCTTTCGGCACTTTCTTGACCTGTTTTTTCTTGGATTGGCTTCTTTTTGTATCTAAATTAGATTGCTTAATCTCCTCTTCGGTGGGCCAAGTTTGTTCTGCATCCATTGCATCAGGTATGTTCTCAGATTGAAGACTTTCTTGCTTAGATGGATCAGGGACTTGTAGGACTATAACATTAGTGAATTCAGCGTCCATATTGTCTGTCTTTGTGTTTTCTTTTCCCGAATATAAAGGATGAGGATCATCTGCAGCATCAATTCTTGTCATTTGGAAATCACCAAGTCCAGTAATATGGACTAGCCCATTTACACTTAAAGGCATGCCTTTCAAATATCCAGTTAGTTTCAAAGTTCCACTTTCACCTTCGGCATCTGGTACATATTCAACTTCCTCTGCTAACATGTAAGGTCTCTTTTCCCTGTGATGGATGATGCTAC
>DWLI01004490.1:0-10810 GCA_018249915.1 Cecropterus dorantes dorantes
AATGTATTGAAATATTTAAGTGTTTGTACGTTCTCGTTAAGAAGTTTTGTTACCTAGTAAACTCGACAGCGAAGTATATCTTTGTTATAATTTAAAAAGTCATAAGATATAATATTTTCTTTTACTTTTTTCTATAATGTGTATATTTACAAACGTTTTTCGGATATAATTTACCAGATATTTTAACAAATTTGTATATATAATATAGGTACCACACACTACACAGAAATTTTACGAGGGAATATTAGAATCAATGTGGAAGCTGCCCAGGTATTTATTATGAGTATTTTAGAGAAGTCGAAAGCAAATTGGTTGGATTGACCGCCAATGTAACAAAAAACAATCTAATATTCACATATAACTTTTCTGTGCGACGTCTTCCGCTTGCATCTATTACATATTTTCCAGATCAATAGTAAAGTCTTTTGCGCCAACACTATTAAAATTTGTTCAACTTTATTTTGAAATCAAACTACGCTATACATTTTTTAATCGTAAATTATACTAAAAATAGATTTTCTGTTTTTTTTTTTTTTACTTTTATTCATATGTTAAAAGGTATGTATTGGTTAAGTTTTGGTTATATTATGGGTTACAGTAATTAAAAAGAAAAATATTGATAATATATATAAAGACAAAATATGTTTATGTCATGATAGGATCAACACTAAATTAATACATAGTTCGCAGCGCATACGTAGTGCATAGGACGTGCTCAAGAATATATTGCTCTCATAATACAAGTTTTAACTATGAATTAATCTAGACAGTTGTAAACGTAACATTATATACCAAACGATATAAAGATATTTTTTTCTTCAATTTCCAGAGTATATTGACATGAACGTTATCAATTGTTTATGGCACAACTGTTTTATTAACAAACACAAATACTTTAGAAAAAAATATTGTACTCATTTATATTTCGCCGTTAATAGCTAAGACATTAAGTGGTTTTTGTACTAAAATATACAGTATAATAATTATTTCATTGTATAATTGACTAAAATTATATATGAAATTCTATATAATGTCATATACATATACGGGTGGCAATCAAGAAAATATATGGTGTACCTATACCTCCATATATCTTCTTACCTTATCTTTATCTCATATCTATTGCTAAAGTCATAAGGAGGAAACTGATCTTCAGGTTTTTCAACGTCCATAACAGATTTGTACATGTGTGTTGTTTCATTACGTATAGAGTTTTTTGGGGCTATTCAGTTGAGTACATTGAACATATATATAGATATATGAGACACTGACACCTGAGGCAAGGGTTTTTTTTTCTATCACGTGGGCATATGTGTCTACGTGCGTGTATTACCCGTATGCGTAAATTAACTCGCTTCAGTGACTTCTCGAAGCGAGAAACGACATGAATAAGAATGAAAAAGGAACGCATACGGACTAGATTCGGACGTGGCCTCAAAATCTGAACGATAGGAAAAAGGCCATCCATTCGTCATATTAAATCTCAGTTCGGTGAGAAATCGATTCGAACCCTTTGGAAGGCGACGATACGTTATGTCCAGTCCTTAATAATAATGACAAAAGCAATAAGTGAGGTTGACCGCAGTCGTACTTTCGATACACTTATTTTGTTTGTATATAAGTAGGTTAGCATAGCAGCAGAGCAGCAGCGGTGTTTTTGATTTTTTCTTTGTTTGTCTTAATTCGTTCTTCTTTGTTTTAATTAAAAAAAATATGTCTTGTGACAATTGCATGTGACAATACATGTTGTTTCCATAGTGTAACAAAAAATATTACATCGAGTTTAATCGGGGTTTCTATTTCATTTGGAGTTCGTTAGAAATATAACATCAGTTAGTCTTGAGCATTCGCCTTCACTTAATAACACACATGCAATCCATTCCCGGGAGTCCCTCTCATGATCTGATCGTTTTCATCGCGGCATTACGGATAATGGAAGGCATAATAGCTCGTTTGAAATGGCAGAGCTTTTGTGCACTCGGTCACAAACTCGCCGGGAAATGAGATGACCGCTATTTGCACTCGCTCTGCGGAGAGCCGATTTACCTTTTGTAAATATACGCCAGGTTTGAGCAAATGAAGGAACCTAAATTTAACTTTGTCTGCACCGCTTCAAATGTATGATTCAACTTTATTAATTAGTGACATTTTGAAGACAGACACACTGGAATAATTTTAGCGTTTTATTCGACCTTATTTATAGGTATTTTTGGAACTTACAACTCCTATAAACTGTTTTAAAGCGATAATAACAACAATAACCCTTTTAACACTTTTTGTTCCACATTAGGGTTTTTATTTTGGGTCGATCGTGTCATGAACACACACAAATACATACACATACACAAACATCGAACAAAATTTCATCTGGATTGATAAAATCAGGATTTTGTTCTATGTTTAAATTTCTGTCTGGCCAGGGATCGTATCTGGAACCCACAGCCAGTCAGACCGGCATGGTGATTGTACCCTGCGCGATATAATTATTCATTAATCATTTAAGTTTTTGACATTCATTTTTTTATGATTCGTTAATTGATGGTTGTGTTTTTAAGATTGAATACCGGAATAGCTTTGAAAATGGAAATTCATAGTAACTCTGCGTATTTCTTTATTGTGTGGTTATATTTAGTTCACCTAGTAGTGTACTAAAGTCACGTGCGATCATGTGTTCGCAGGAAAATTACAAACTGGAATTTCATCTCCGTTAAGGGCCACTGAAACGTAAGCGATAGGTACACAAAACATATTAATAAGATATTTTCAAATTTATTACCAATCTCTGCAATTAAATGATAGTAGACCCATTGACTTCGAGCACTGGAAAAAATCAAATCGACAATATAAGTTAAAATGATACCAAATAGCGTAGGACTTGAAAACCGTTAATGTGTGTATATTATTTATCTAATCCTTAAATTTATCAATAAAAATGTATTTTTATCAAGACTGAAATATTCTTAAAATTGAAGTAACGCTTGCTGATAAGCATGCAGTCAATCAAATACTTAGAGGTCACTACTATTCTTGGCGAACTCCATATATAATAGGTACAATCTGAAGTCGATCACAATTGTACCTACTTCTGATGATTAAGTCGCCTGTTCCTTCCATCTTTTCACCAAAATAATTCTTAGCTTCTTAGTTGAATCAGTAAAATTTATCCGGAGTGGGACCCCTATCCGGCTAAATTTTACTGATTCAACCAACTTTTTTAAATTAAATTTTCTTTTAATAAATTTTAATAAAACTGCACGCTGACACAAATTATATATCTTAGAATATTAATTTAAACCTACAGTGTTCGATATTACTGTCAGATGAGAGGCTTCCAAATTAATTACGTATTTTGCGAGCAGGTAACGAGCGAACTCTCGTTTTCCGGAGGTCGAAAATAGATCCATTAATACGTTCGATGACCTTAGAAAATGTTTATTAGGCTTTTTAAAGGATTTTTATTGCATGCTGAAGAAATTTTAAACCTTTTCCCGCCCGAAATCAGAGGCACGAAGTGTTTTTGCCCAAAAAACAGTGTAAAACGTTGCTGTTTTCTAGTTTGAAGGGGCAAGTATGAGGTGATGAAGATAAAGATAAAGCAACAACTAGAATCTATATGGAGTGTCTACGAGTGTATGGAGTTGATTGTATAACTTCAAATTCCTATCACAAAATAAGTGGGAATACATCTTTAGAACGTACTCGTATATTAGTAATAGTTACTCAGAATGTGTTTCCGCCGAAAAGGACAACTGTGGTAACCAACTCATAACGGCTCTCTATTTAGATTTTATTTGGAAAATATTTGACTTAGTATTTTGCTATATTTTGATGTAAGTCACTGAGTCGTAACGAAAGTGTGAATAAATTCTATTATTTTACTAGAATCATATCGTCGCACAAATAACTTTCAAAATATATTTTAATATATGTTTGCCATGAAACTGGTATAAATCGTATTATATACTAAATATAAGTGTTATTAACATGACTGCGCAAGCATATGAACTTGTGGTTTGCATCTGCCCACGAACGTTGCGGCTTTTTGTTACTGCTTTATTTAGCAGCTTTAAAATGAAATGTGATATTTCGGTTGAGTTTTAGTGAAACAACTAATGGCTTGTATATTTTTTCAAACAGTTAAATAATTCTTTTAATACACTTACATAAAATATATGTATGTAACTACTTAATGAACTACTTATACAGCGTACGTACTTATACTACGAAAGTAAATAGTACGATTGTAGATAAGCGCTTTGTGTTGTTTGATAGGTGTTGAAAAATTACTGAATTGAAGCGGTATAACTTAATCCTTAGTATTAGCAAGCATCTAAGATCGATAACAGTGACCATTAAGAACAGTGTTGCCAACTTTTTGAAAACTTTTACTCGAAACAATTTAAACAAACACAAACTTTGTCTCTAATTCCCGAAAGAATCGGCCGTAAAGACGAAGAATAAAAAGATCCTTCAGTTTTTCTCAAAATTAAATCCCTCTTAAAACTTAACCCCCTCAGAAAATTTCCGGAGTTGACCGATATATGCTTCTATTGAATAAAAAAGTATAAAAAGACACCAATAAGAAAGTAATTTCACGGAAGCCTTTATAGGACATAAACGATTTAGCGATATCATTTCATTACCCAGTAAAAGCGGGAACAGCCATGGGATCCTGTTTCACGAGATAAAGATGTTTATAGTACATACGTAGCTTTTATATTAAACACACAATTAAAAAAATGGTAACAATAAGGATCATATTTTGTCTGGAATGTTCTATCTTCCAAAATTCACTTTCAATAAAAGAGCAGAAATTTTGTCTAGTTAGCAAAGTTACCTCTGAAAGGGACAAGTTAACGCAAGAACTAAAACGATGAACGAAGCACCCCATAATTCAATATTTCGGGCAGAATTTCCTGTAACTTGAGTATTTCTTACAGACTGGAGAATAATGTCGTCTCTCCGGAGAAAATGGTCTTGAAAAGGTGTTAATGTGATTAGCTGGTTCACTGTCCGTCTGCACATACAACTTTTCAAAGCGTAGTGTATTAATACACTTCTCTAATTAAAAGATGATTTTACTATATGCCACCAGGTCGTGGAATCAGTGAAGTTCAACCGAGGAAATACTAACATAAAGTAATTCTTGGGTTGCGGTGAAAGGGTGTGGTTGCCGGCTCACTTATATTTAAGGCGACCATCTTAGTTCTCGGCAGTAGCAACTCATCTGTGATCGACTCCAGATAGAACCCCTGTTCTATATGAAGTCGCTTACAGATATGCGGGCTCAATCAGGTGGATTGCATGCTCGTTTGCTACATTAGTCTGATGAAAAATGTTTTATTTCCGTTGATTGTGTGTCTATGGGAGCTAATGGAGCCGGCTATTGGAGCCAAAAATTTTTATCTTACAAGTTCTGAAACTATGATAAAACTCCTTCCTACACAAATATTACCCTATATTTAAATTAGAAAGTAATAGTATAGATTGTTATATTTAACTCTATTATCCTTCTGCCTAATAAATTTACGTAGATAAAGGAAGGATACTTTGCGTTTTGAGTTATATTAACAATGTAAGTAAAGAAATACAGTGAGAATGTACTTACATATTTCTTGATGTATACAAAATTGACAACAACTTATCAATATTTGAGGTGAATTTGTCGTTTGGATGTTGATAATAGCAATTAGTCATATTGATAAAATGTTACTATCTACGTTCGCAAGTGAAACAAAGAAAAATAAGTTGATATAGATATACTTATTTTAACGTGTTCACATTCAAAAGAGGGTCATTTTTATTCTTTTTATGTTAGAGATAAATATGGTAATGGTATCTAAATTAGGTAAGTCATTGGATGGGATCAGACAAAGCCAAATAGTAGGCATTATCAAAGAATTTGTCACCTTCCATACAAGGAATGGACGGCGTTAGGAAAGGATATTATGTAGTCTTCGAAATAAGTCGCAAGTATGGAAATATGGTCTTATTTGTGACCCCTTAAGGGACCTTGTTGATAAGATTTTTATTTGGGAATTGGATGCGATTAGGTTTCCCTAAGTCTGTGGTTATTGTCGCCGTCTAAAATGTCATGGCTGAACTTAAGTACATAATATTTATGGTTTGAAAAGGAGTTTTTACGAAATCATAGAACAAAATTCAAGGTCAGAAAACAGAAATCATTGGTATAAAACAAAAAACTGGCAGCCCTACGCAAGTGGAATTAGGATCCCCCAACGCGGGATCCCTTGCAAAATTCGTTTGTTTTTTCAACCAACCCCCGGCTACGTGGACTAGACTAATCCTAGCAGATCGAATTAATATAGTTTGTCGTTAATCATTATTGTAAGCTGCGAATACGGAATTAGACATTGATTACTGTAAGGGTGAATGTATCAGAGTTTATTAGATCCGAAGATTTACTGGTGAATAAAGAACTTTAATATTTTTTGCTTAAAGGATTTAAGCGCAAGAAATTGCAATCAAGCAGTCAGATAAAACCGTTTTCTCCCTATTAAAGTTGAGTTAAAATATTAATTAAGTAGGTATGTGTTGTATGAATCGTGTTATTTCAACCTAACCGAAATATAAAAAAACAATTTTATTTGATTATTCTATAGCGTTATAAAATAGGACCTTATCATCTTAGTTGATTTCTCCGTCAACTTAACATTCATATTAAGAAACATTACCTGATTTTAATTTTATTTTAATTATCCATCGATTATTTAACTAAAGAATAAATTCCAGCTTCGCTTTTACGAATAACGACAAATGCTTCGGTTTTCTAACAGTCAACATTCATACCTTAGTAACATTTTTCATTCTTGTTTTTGGTATTTTTGGTTCATTTTTGTTTTACATCGCCGTTACAATGAATACAATTAATATGTATACAGTTGTTAACAAGTATGTAGTGACCTAAGGATTTATTTGATGGTTACTTCCGCACATTGAGATGTGTACCTAATTAACACATATTGGATTGAAGTCTTTTATAACGTTAGACAAAACGCCATTGCTATCCCAGAAGAGTAGGATGGAAAGCCATGGATAAGTGTCCCGCTTTTACCAAACTTCAAAACACAGCAAAGCAGTCCTTATCATCACTGTTATGGGCAGAGATCTGTGTAGAGTACAGATAATTGTCTGTGGAGTTGAAGTACTTACGAAGGGTCTTATATCCTTAAATACCCGTATATCGGTATTTTATTATAAACTTCAATAATATTTTCCTGTAGATATATTTTTAACATCTAAATAATTTTATTATTGGAATTAAAGTTTAATTAAATTAATTATAATTAGTATAAGTTATACCATAATAATTATTTTAAAACGTAAATCTTTAAAAAACTTATTGTAATAAGTAGTTTTTTTAAGATATACGCTTTACCATTTAAGATGCTCCAAAAATAGTAATGTTAATATTTTGATTGCAATCTTCACACAACACTAATATTTTCCATTATCCTTTCATTCCCACAGTGTTGTGTGGAATTCAATATCCTCCCCTAATGACATCGCAGCAATCCCTCCCCGGAGACCATCTTAACTCTGTTTGCACCCTTCTACTGATCACGCGTAATTACATTACTTGTGTTGGTTACTGTAATAAACATGAATTACGCTGAGAATCTATTCATTTAAGTAGATATATGTTTATTTGTTAGTTACAAGTTTCAACAAACAAAGTATGTTTATTTACTGATACTCGTAGATATAATTAATGTGTAATTTTATTAAAATTTTAAAAAAATAATTAATTAAAAATTAATTTAATTTTATTAAAATTTTAAAAAAATAATTTAATAATAAAAAAAAGGTAAGCTACAGATATCTACCTAATTACGCTATTGATTAACATGAATGAAAATTGCTTAATTTTTTTAACATTTAAATCTGTAAAATTGTTTAAAAAATGTCCGAGATACGCTTTAGTTCAAATGTTTCATAAATTATCCGAAATATGTAGATGTTCGCCTTAGAGGAACAATAATAAAATAAAACTATTTTTTTTGTAACAAGCACCAAAATTTGACAATTTGTAATAGACAGACTTTCGATATAGGTCGGTACATCTTTTGGGATAACACAAAACATAGCTACTAATATTACAATTACAAGGTGTGTGAAGTCTACCAATTCGCACTTGGCCGGCGCGGTGGACTATGGCCTCAAACTCTCTCAATCTGAGAGAAGACCCGTGCCAGCAGAGGCACAGTAATGGGTTGACAGAAAAATCATCTTTCTCGTAGTCCTCGGGAGTAGCAACGAATCTATGATTGTCTTCGGATAGAACCCCTGTTCTACATGGTCGGCAGTGGCCACTTATCGTCAGGAAAAATGAGGATGGTTTTTAACAGATACCATACATAATTATGCAAAATGTAAATAAAAACAAGAAGCAGTGCGATACTAAGAAAATAGCGCGTAGTATTTTGGTGCACATGTGTTCGTTTTAATATAATTGACCTAATAGCCGTTATGACCGATAAATAAATGATCTAATAACGTACTTATTATTCCTTTGCTGCTCTTTATTAAAGTGTTATCAGTGAGGTCAAAATATACTGCAGTAGCTACTACGAATGTTTTGATAACCTTGTTGTACGTTCTAACTTAGTATCTCTTCCTGCTAGTGTCTATACTTATATTATAAAGCGGTAGAGTTTGTTTGGTTGAACGGGCTAATCTCAGGAACTGCTGGCTCGAATTGCACAATTCTTTTTGTGTTAAATAGTAAATTTATCGAGAAAGGCTATAACATAGCTAGGTTATATAACATCACGCTATATTTGTTTGTCTGTTTTTTTTTCTTATGCGGTTTCACCCGCTACGGGTAAAACCGCGGGGCACAGCTAGTGATGAATAAACACTCTGTTCTTATAAATAAAAATTATAAAATCTTCCGCTTGCGACTGCGTTCCGTGGACTTTAGATTAAGAGTTGAATAATTGGTTCTAATATGATCAGTTAAAGTAATCGATTTTCATGTACAAATATAAGGGCTACGCCTTTATATTCCAGGATTCTCTACAGGCAGATCAAGAATGTTAGGGGGAAGATGCAAATCGTGGTTTAACATTTATATCAACTTTGTAGTGTCCCTTGGTGTTAACATGCAAAAAACGTCTGAACAATTTCGGGGATTTTTTTTCACTTGACCGCTCTGCTGGGGAGGGGCCGTACCGTACCTGGCTACGCCCATGTGCACCTTGATTTTTTATAATACGAGTGTCCAAGTAGCGAGCATGCATTCCACCTAATTGTAAGTGGCTATTTCCGGAAATGGACATCTGTAATCAACCCCAGATAAGATTGGACCCTCACACGAGGTCACAGGCGTTTTGCTACCCCCAGGGAAGTATGTCACCACTATCATATCCTTTAGACCAGAACACAGGTGCGGTTTACCATTGCAATTCTTACGCTGAAATAGGTGTGTCAGTGGTGTATGAGTCCACAAAAAGTTCTTCTACCTTGCTTGTTGAAATATGCTTGTAAATTTCCCATTAAAATTATTTGTAGTACCGTGTCCGCAGTGGAAAAAAAAAACTAATACATGCAGACATTAACATCACGTATTTATAAAAATATTTTTTATTTACTCATTAATATACACGATTAAAAGCTCGTTTGTTCAACCTTGAAACAACCTCAAATTAATCCAGTATTACAAAGCCTGCATCGGTATAATCCTTTTTTTACCTACAAACAGGTATCTCGTATTCGACACGGTGTGTGATATATGAGTCACGGTAAAAAAAGACCTAGACAAAGCTATAGAATATAAAATAGTTACAGAAAGCCGTACTACAAATGTTTCACAAGTTTACGGTTGCGTTCCAACTTTGAATGCGTTGGAACTTGAAACAACTACTTAAATCAGTAAGTATTTATAATATTTATTTATTGTAATACAGATATTAGAATTTTAAATTACCTTTTTCATTGGATCGCACCACGTGAGCCGATAACACGAAGATAGATGTGCAATTTTAATATGATAAGCATTATTTTTTATCTCTTCTGCATTTTTTATAATCTATGATTTTTTACACCTAAAGGCTCTTTTGCATAAGTAATAGGAACAAATTGGCGGCATGAGTAAGTAGAGCTTAATAAAGTATTATCTATTTTATACTAATTTATGTCAAGTTTTATAATATAAAAGGATTTTTTTTTAAGATTTGTACACATCCTTACTGACGCGTCGGAAATGAAAGTGGTACCATTATTGTCAATGCGAATAGTAGGCGAATTGATTAGCCTACATGATCAATACAATAACAACAAAATGAAAAGAGCCAAAAAATATCACATGCTTTAATTTGATTTAATATTTATTTATTTATTGAACTACTAACAGAAGCACATTTTATGCCATGAGATAATAATATGGATAAGTTTCTAGTTACATGTAATTCCACTTATAAGTAGTCACAACATGCAATGTTTAATAGTTGCAGGATAACTTACATAGGTGTATAGAAAATTTGCAATTTTTTGTTGATAACTTTTGCAAATTCTCTATATACCTATGTAATTTTTTTGCGAAAGTTATTAACAAAAAATATTTTTAAATATATAAATAAAGGATGATTACAATTGTTTTTTTATTGGTTGAAGTAGCAAACGAGCATGCAGTTCATCTGATGGTAACTGATAACTGCCGCCCATGGACATCTGTAAGTAACTTCATATAGAACAGCAGTCTTATCTGAAGTCGATCATAGAGGCTTTGCTACAGCTGAGGACTAAGATGATCGCCTCATATATAAGTGAGCCGGCAACCACATCCTTC
>DWLI01004491.1:0-10809 GCA_018249915.1 Cecropterus dorantes dorantes
CAAATTTAGGACCCCTCCCTCCCCCTTGTCACACAATGTCACACTACGTCGACCCCCTCCCTCCCCCTTAACGTGTGTCGTAATTTATGGATGGCCCCTAGATATAATTCTTTCCTTTACTGTTGCATGGTGAAGATTTGATATGTGTTCCAGTGATTGATAACATAATAAGTAGGTTCAATCTAACGTGATTAATTATGAAAACAAGTCCAGATTGCGGCGGTGTATAGTAATTTATGTGCGGGCGGCAACATCTGTCGCTTGCATATTCAAGCTTATATCGCGAACTTTGCTCTAAGCTTGTACAAGTCAGAATATATGAGGGTAAATTCTCTAAAGCATGTACAGAACTACATAATACCAATATTGAGAATGAAGGTTAAGCAACAACCAGAATTTATTTAAATTTGTAGTAGAATATAGAAGCATTATGGCAGTTAAAGTTAAACATTATCTAATCCTAACTTGATCTGGTCACATTGTGTGAAGTGATTGAGCAGTGATTAACAGTGCGCGATAACATGAGACCTAAACATGATGATGTCACAAAATGTTTGTAAAATATCAAAACAAAAGACTCATGTTCTACATGTGTAATAGACTCAAAAATATTGTTAAAGTTAAAGCAAAACTTATAAGGCTGTTTTTTAATCTTATAAAAAGTTATGAGGACGGTAAAAGAACTTTTGACACGTGTATCTAATCTGTAGATGCAAATGCAACAAACTAGATATTAACAGCATATTATCCTATGCTCCCATTACATAAAAATACGGTAAAACTTACAAAGTATCCGAGTTGTACAAAAATACACTCTCCTAATGAAATAAGGTGCTCCCCTTAAAACATCCCACGAGCCTTAGTAGGGGGACCACGTGCAAAAAAACTTTTTGACATAAAAAGATTTGGTAGAAGTCGACAAAGGAGCCATTTTTATATGTTTGGAATTATAACACTGTATTTGTTTTGCTTGGAAACATTATCGCATGTAATCATAGAATAAGTCTAATATTTTATAATATGTTATAATGTACCGAACACTATGACTAGTTTTATTTTTTAAATATAGAAATGTTTAAAATTAGGTACACATAGAGCTACTTATTTTAATTAGTGGTTTTTGTTTTTTTCTTTTTTAATTCGAAGGTATTCCAAGGGAAACGCGTAAAAAACATGATGTAGGTAAGTAATTATTTCTTAAGCTTTTGACTCCCTGATAACAATGAATATAATAGTGAAAATGATTTCTGTAAATAATGCCATATTACGTTGTACGTAATATGGCATTATGTACAGAAATCACAATTAGTAATATGTACTTACAAGGACTTCTCGATAGAAGGACGTTTTCGTTCGCTCAACACATATATATATTCTGACAAGTTACTTTGTGTACAATATAGTTTAATGAATTAAAACTGATTACTTCACTGTATATGGCTATAACTATATGATTTTACAGAATTACACTGAAATAAAGTGTATTTTAAATTAAAGTATATGAAGGATTGCTGTTTTCAGTGTACAGAAATGAGGGTTTCTGTAATGTGTTATCGATGTCAACGTGACATGGCCTTCGGGTTTTCGGATACATACGATTCGGAGATCGAACACGACTTGCCCTTTAACGAGACCCTCTTCCGTCCATAGAAACATCCGCAAATAATATTTCATATGGTTAAGTATGACGGTATGTGGTTACTTTTGATTACCTACAGGTTTTAGGTTATTTTTTGAACAAATTAAATATGAACATCTTTTTGATAAAGTCAGACAATTAAAAATAAACTTAAGAATAACACTTTAAAGTAGAGAGTTGTATGCATTGAAATATACAATATTTGAAATTTAGTACTAAATAGGTAAGTGGCCTCTGTCTCCATTGGACATCCGTAATCAATACTTTCAGTATTACGTACTCGTATACAATATAAAAATAATCAATACCCACTATGATGACTGCAGATACATTGCTACACCTAAGGACTAAGTTCCAACTTATTCGTACAGACTAGAAGGTATACCTACTTTATAAAATGTCCAAAGATACTACAAGGTATTAACACTTACCTAAGTCGTATTAACTTTAGCGTGTCACAAAACTTCTATAAATTTGCCATTAATGCAATGTTGTAATTATAAGCATCAATTGCCACATCGCCATAGATAGCAGGGTGGCTACGTCTGCATTCATCTAACTACGTCCTGCTTGGTGATATTGAAAGTGGCGGCCCTTCGGACCAAACACAACAACACTTAGTGTTGCTTTCATGACGCAGAAATAGGTTTGGCGGTGGTGGCTTCAAAGCGTTTTACCACCTTCCAAATTATATCATGATAAATTGCAATTTGATATAAAATCCAATTAATACTAACTTATAGTTTGTCTAAAATTCAAAATCATCACAGTACCACATTTCTCGCAAAAGATAAACGTAAAAAAGAAGTGCGCGGTAAACTTATTTCAATAAGCCGTCACAATCGAGAGCAATCTTTATAAACATTTCGGAAGACTCGGAGAACACGAAGTTTATAAAAAGTATAATAAGAAGTGTCGGAGCGGGCGAGTTTCACCTCTAATTGGGGTTGTGCCAATCCCGCCCGGGGCCTATCCCATCCGCCTTACAGCTCACTGCTGTAATAAAATAAGCAGTTTTTCCGATTCGACGTTTCATCTTGTCGCTTCGTATTCTGAAGGCAGTATTCGTTTGGAGGAAATCTTTTGCGGCGGCGGTCTCTTGCGGATTGCGCGAATTAGCTTTGGTTACATTTTGTGAAACGTAAACAGGAGTAAAGGATTCGACATACAATTAAGCTACGGATCTCTGACTCGGTTTTAACCGAATATAAACGAAATGGGCGATTTTGTCTTCCATTTTACGATTACGTAATAAGTATAATATATACTCAGATTAAATGTGATGATTTTTATCGTATACCAAAACGATACCTAAAACAGCAATTCTTATGATTTATTTTTATATTCTTAACTACACATCTTACTCATAGATTATATTATTCAATAAAAAAACATCTTTATTTGAGTATCGAAAATCTTTATAACGAATACAAAGAACTCATAATTTCTAAATATATGTATTGTTGAGTACGAAATTCTACTACGAATTTCATTTTGTAAATCAGAATTCAAAATTAAATCATTTATAAACAAGGTCACCATCTAGAATAACCTCTGAAACCTAGTTACAGTTTTCCTTTGGGGAAAATTTCACGTTAAATAAATTCAAGTTCCATGATCGGGAACAATAATTTGGAAACTGTAACTGGGTTAGGCAAAGATCTTGGTTTAAATTGCGTAATTTTAATACATAGTGAGTCTATCTATACATTTATACCTTTAATTTCATTTTGTATAAGTTATTTTCGATTAGGAATATGAAATGATAAAATTTGTCTATAATGCTGCGTAAAGTACGGAAAAAAGTATTACTTAAGTATTTTTGTCAGAATTAATAAAATGCTATTATGCGTTTAAACAATTGTTAACTGTGAAAACGATCAATAAACGAATGAAAATATTACTAGTACTCATATTATGTCTTATATCGTCGCGTGCTACTTTGTTCTAAGCTTAAAAATATTTATAGTAACAACATTGCGTGCAATTTTGTCGCATACTAAAATTATGCATTACAACAGTGCTCGTAACTATATCTTACATTAAAAACACTTCGATTTGTTTTCACAAATGCATAAACGAAGTATAACTTTAATAAAAATATTATACAATGTCCATATATATAAAGATATTGTGTTTTGTTTTTCTTTACCTCTCCTGAGACATTTTCCCGATGCTTCCATAACAAAATTACTTGCTTGACAGGTTGGGTTTTTCTTATGGTGTATGAGTAAAAACAGAACATAAAAGGAGAAAAATAGAACATAAAAATGTTAGGTATAATATCAGTATACATATTTTTAATATTGTATATTTCCTACTTTATAATTACGTGGTATAGTAACAAATAAATATTGTAGGTAATACATTTATTAAGACTTAGCCACGAGTTGCCTTATATGATATTTTTCGTTGTTGTTCACCCTGATTTTGCAATTGTATGTTATATTATTAATCTGCATTAGTATTTATTTCAATGTTTACAATTCTTATTATTTTGCTTGTTGTGTGCTATATGAATCAATGGACAGAAAAAATAAGAAGGTGTTTACATCTATTAGATCTTTTACGAACTTGTTTTTATATAAGTACGAGAGGTGTTATTAACTCTAGTGGTATTTGATAATATTTCGGTTTCACTAAGCGTTAAATGAGATGCCCGTCGCAGAATGCAGCGTCGGGGTGAACCTGTCTACAAAATCATACACCTTTAATATAAATTTAAAAATTGAAAGCTCGAATATTAAAATAATTTTCGGTTAAGATTTCAAACCGTATTTTCGATCATCTGTCTTATTATTTTACGGCAAGTAATCGTCGCCATCTTATCTTATCTTATTAATGTTATAAATGCGAAACTTTGTGAGAATGTATGTATTTTACGAAAAAAACTTCTTGTTCCACTTCGCTGAAATTTGGCACACAGATAGCTTATGATTTGGACTACCACATAGGATACTAATTACCGTGGTAAACGGTCGGAGCCGAGAATAAACTTGTTTTAAATAATTTTAGATTGAATAATTCTTAAAAATGTATCAAAGTTCGTTAATTTCTAAGAGCAGAGGCTAGGTCTTTGTTAGCTGCTGATATACTCATATTATTATTATTTAGTCGATATATTATACTTATGTACACCCCTACTGTCTGTCTGTCTTTATATATTTTTCGTTCAATAAATCTAAGGTTGTCTAGAAGAGATCACAATATTGCGATAAGGCCGTCTGTTGTACGTTTAATTATATCTATTTTATTTTGTTATCTATGTTTTATTTGGTGTACAATAAAGATGTTTGTATTTTATTGTATTGTATTGTAGTGTGATTATGTCTTCATGAGGACCGCAACCGCCACCATAACATTTTGTATTGTATGTACATAGCAGCGACAAAACATGTTTACATGAAAATCTTTTATTTTCTGGGGTACTTAAGTAATCAAGATCTTCATTCAAGAGAATTTACAACACATGTAGTGGTGTGTATTATTCTAAAAATGGGTATTAATTTATTTCCCATTTATAAATTATGACAAATTTTGTACTTTGATTGCTTTATTCCATATATTCCTTTACAGCATGAGTAATTTTTATTTATTCAAAGTGATTCAAATAAAACATTAATAGCAACGATTTAAATCAACACTTGAGGTACACTTGATGATCACTAATAAGCGTTTGTTACCTAATTGGTAGCTCGAATCCGTCATTAGCGAGTGGGAGCGGGAGTGCTATTCTGGAATCATTTAAATATTTCGAAAGCTATATACGTATGAAAATATTAAATTCGTATGCTATAACATATTAATAATAATAATAATAACATACGTTTATTTCAGGCGCTGGTACATTCATAAATTGTTAGTATGTTAGTGACAATTGGCCTTAAACTCTACGTTAGTACTGTTAGTTATTATTTTAGACCGATGACTGTCTCCACCCATGCCTTCTGATGGGGCAGTCCGGTCTAGCGGCAAGCATCTTTAGAATACTGTTTGGGTTGTTATGTAAGCGATGCAGCATTGACGCAGCATAAGAAGGAGCGTAAGAACGCATTATTGTGTGAAACCCATAATGCACGCACTTACAAACAAGCTGTTACAACATATCTATAACGCTAGTAGCGTTTTGAGTGTAAAGATGAAAATTCAGGTAGAATTCTTGTTCTATGCGGAGTCGCTTAAAAGTATCAATGGGCGGCAGTACCCTCTTACCATCAGGCTGTACGTTTTTATTTCACTTACATAAAAAACGAGTTAGAGTGCATGCTTTATATAGACTTAAGAATTTGTGTTCAGCAAAGAAACACAACAAACCGGCCAAGTGCGAGTCGGACTCGCAAGCGAAGGATTCCGTAGAATTATAGTTGATAAAGTTGAATAGCTTTCCAAGTACCAACATAAGTTTGTGTGTTCATGGTGTTTGTATGAATTACAAAGTTATGTTATTCGGTTATTCGAAAAAGTTGTATATTTCAAAAACTGTCAACTGTATCTTGTTCGAACCAATTTACGTTGAAAGTTTTCCTTAACTTCCACAACATATGTTTTATGCACATTTAGATTATACAGAGATTATAATTCATGTTGGTATTTTACAGAATAAGTACATACTAAACATGCCTGTCAGAGCAAAGCGCATCGCAAGCGTAGCAATTGCTTTGCGTGGAAAACAAACAGATTCTAGTTTCTAGATTGTAGGTGCAGTTCATGCACGTAATTAACTCACTCTATTACCTGTGATTATATTTGAATGCATGCTTTATCTAGGCTAGTGATTTGTTTGTTCGTTTGACGTCAAAAGCTAGGCAGACACAGTTTTTTCCCTTCTCTTTTTGTATTTGGTTTTAATTATTCGTTCTTTACAATACATACAGTTACATTAAATAGTTTTCTTAATATTCCATGCGTTACTTGTTTTTTTACTATTTAAGATAGTTAAACAAATCTGGGTCATTAATTCAAATTAATTTAATTGACAACTTATCAAGTGGAAATAGAGAAATAAGTATTATCAGTATCCACTCTTGAAGGACACATATCCATAAAAATTGTTCTTGAGAAACTCCGTCCATTTATTGTGAAAAATTTAGTAAAACTTCTTTCACACGACTGCGGCAAAGCTAAAATGGTTTATTGTACTTTTGCGAACTTTCCCTTTATGTCAAGAGTTTTTGTAAATTGTATAATTTCGCTCTCATCCACAACGAGTCATTTTCGAAAGATATTCAATTGCCATAACGGACTCTTCTTTTGGAAGTAAGTTTCATTTTTGTTGTGAATAATTTGCGTGGCAGTGCGTAGCGATGGTGTGAACACGCAAATTCTACGGGGCGCCGGTAAAGGTGCCTCTGGGAAATGTCTGGAAATTCTGTGAGCGACTTTCGCATCGAATTTTCGGCACTTTGCTTTATCGGCTTTTTGGCTACGTTGCAGCTATTTATTCTTAGCTCATTTAACTCCGATATGCGTATATTAATATTTATTTTTTTACGTGTATCGTAAGTATCGTTTTTGGAAGGTAGTAGAAGGAGTATCATTCGGCCGGGGAGGTACCACCACCCCACCTATTTTTAGACGTGAAGCGTTTTGGTGGCAGGGTGTGATTGCCGGCTAATTTTGATATGAGGTGCTCATTTTAGTAGCAACGCATCTGAGATTGACTTCAGATAGAACCCCTGTCCTGTATCAAGTTGCTTACAAAGGTCCATGGGCGGCAGTGGTTACTTATCATCATTTGGACTACATCTTTGTTTGCTACTTCTAGAAAAAAAAACACGCATGAGATATCACCATACATATGCATGTATTTTTTTATGTACAAGAGCAAAATTTTGTACATTCTTACAGGTGACACCCCTAAAGTTATATTGTTGTCAAAAAAAATATTGCTGTTCAGTCTTGATGAAGTCGGTTTAACGTAACATTAGGTAGCATCGTTCGTTTCTAAAAAAATCCGCATTGCATCGGCTGCCGTTTTTTTTTCCCCAAGAGAGCACTCATTTCGCGCTGTGCTGGCGAAGCTTTAAAGTAGAAGTTCCACAAACTTAGGAACTTGTAGAATTCCATACTTACTTTCAAATGGAACTATAATAATAAGTACTAAGACAATAAAAAATGTAAGTAAGTATGTCTAATGTAAAAAAATAACGGTAAAAGTAAATTTTTTTTATTTATATGTGTACCTACATATGTAACTTATTTATTTATTTATTTTGGTGGAAAAAATGTTTTTAAATTTATATGTCGTTGTGTACTGTTTAGAATAATGTATTTTAATAAGTAGTAATTCTACTAGCTTAAGTATTTTTAGCGCATATGACATCGGTAATGTTTATTCAATTCATTTTATAAACAAAACAGACGATACTTAAGAATAGATACAAAGTATAGCAGATTAAAACACATAATATATTTTTATTTTCCCATGATATATTACGGTACGGAATAACGATGGTACCATCATAACGTAAAGAAATAAAGGATAAAAGATAAGCAGTCTGAACGGTTATGCGATCGTGTTCATGTTTAGTGGATATTGGGCTGTATAAAACGTTGAAATCTATTTCCATTCATAAAAATATCGAAACGAGATTTAGGAGGCAGATACGGTTTGCAGCGGGACGGGCGAGGCCCATCGTGGGAAATATGAAAATTGGAAACGCTCTGATAGCGAGCCAAATAAATTCCGTCCCCATTTGTAAGCCACAATATTATGTTGTATCGATCTATTATTTTTATTTTTACTTTATTTTTTGTTTTATAGCAAATAAGTAAGTAACACATGCAGTCTACCCATTGACGTATATAATGAGGGTACGATTCCCCCTTCTTAGTATAGGCGAAAAAAGAAAAAAAAAAACTACAAACAGGAGCATATTTTTTTTTATTTTTTGTCGATAATTCCATTTTTCCGGACTTCTTTCCTCCCATAGGGTTTCAGTGACTGGCTGACTTTTTTTTGCTAACTTCCCCTCTTAGGTACACAGCTATAATCATGCCAATGAGTCCGCCTTATGGTAAACGCCATCCATGGAAATTTGTATTTAGCTCTATATAGGATCGATAACCTACCTGTTTTACCCAACGAAGCATTACTACGTGTGGACTTATTTGAAATGCCTCAAATAAAAGTTACTTCCTTTCTGTACTGATTATAGGATATGCTAATTTTTAAGTTTGAAGTTCGATCTCTCAATGTAGGGCTTCGTAAGCGATTTGAAGCGTCAATTCTCTTTTCAAAACATAATAGAAAGTTCTAAGCTATTGATCTGTCCTCATGGCGTTTTCCTTTGCCGAGAAAGTAAGTAAATTCAATTTAAAATTTATACATGACTTCGAAAAGTTCGTGGTGGCATACAATACCGTGGATGTCTGAATTAATATCAATTTCTGCCTAATAAAAGTGAAGTGGTTTAAAAAGTTTTGTCTTAACAGGGACGAGTCCAATGGCAGCAGTCGACGAAAACAAAGGTCAGCTGGTTTCTAATATTTTTTATTATCCAAAGCAAAGAGGGTCTGAAAAAGACGACACCGAAATTTATCAAAAATAAAAAAAAAAACCTGTTAGAAAAGCTGCCTGCTACCTGCTAAGGCGTACGTCTGGACCCAAAACCCTCCCTCTCCCGTCCTTAATATACGGCATGCACGAAGGTCATTCCTCACTTGTATAATATAATAATAAAATATCTGTAAATGAAGTAAGTTACAACCTTAAGAAAAATAAGCATTGCATTGCATTCACCAAAGTATTAATTATGTTATTTACAACATAAATTGTATGCATGATGGAAAATTTTGCAAAACAATCAAGTTTTTATCGTAACTGACTTCCTAATAGAAGTTATAATAAAAAATATAATGATAATTACATGTAATTTTCGTTTTGTTCGTATTGATTATTTTACAATATTAAAATATTTACCTGTTTTGCATTATTGAGCTTTTTTAAATTTTTTTGTTACACTCGTCTTTTGTTTAGGATTTTCAATTAAGTTTTAAAATAGAGAATCTCGCCAGGATTAAACGTAAGCTTTTCAATGGTTCGTCCGCGTCATAGTACGTGTGGTTTGCGTGTAGGTAGAGACATACATACGAATACAAAACCGCTACGTAAATCTAGCGAGCTATAGATTATAATATTTTAATCGCTTTTTGCGCTTTATTTTATAACGAAATTATGCTCGGTAGTGCGCTGTAATTAAATTTAATATTATTTCGTAGATGCTACTCGTTGTAATCTTTAAGTTATAAAAAAAACAATGGAACTCTCGACAACTTTAGCTAAACTCAAAACACGCTATCACGCTACGCTACAAGTATAATTTAATAATTTATATACCTGTAGATCTATACATTTTCGTAAATAATGCACACATAAAAGTACAAAATAAAGTGCAATCTTATTCTTAGGAACAATATTTAAACTCATAATTTTTATGTCTTTTTCTTTTATAGTATGAAGGTAGCGAAAGAGCATGCAGCCCACCTCATCGTAAGTGGCCACTGCCGCCCATGGAAATCTGTAATCAACTCTAGGTAAGATCAAAGTCACACCCGAGGTTACCCTGAGATGCGTTGCTTTCACTGAGGACTAATGTATATTGTGTTATTCGGAATTATTATTCCTTTATACCTTCTATCTTATCTATATTATATATATATAATCGCGCGCTATATTTTACAGTTTAGTGAAAGCGGATGTGCTATTCTTTATGTCAATATAGCGCGCTATATTTTGAGGCTATAAGCTATTCAACCGTATGTAGTATAGGAGATTATTGTGTTGGGAAAGTGGAATGAGGGCGGGTCGGATGTTTTGTCCGGAAGAGTTTAATACGTCCCGTCCCCGGGCTACCGACTCGTGTAATTAGTATCGAGCTACCTTAAATCAATTAGATTTTCTAAAATAACGGCCGTCAATAATCCGTATTGTGCCCCGTTTTGTAATAGGAAGTAATTTAATTAGAGCAGCGAAATGAATTATTTTAAAAGGCTTTTTATAATGGCATAAGTCCTTTAGCATAATATCGATAAACTTTGTTCGATTTATGTTTATGTATGTACGAGTAGGTACATAGCGAATCGTATATACCTGGTGGATTATCGATAGCTTTATAGTTGTAACTCGGTCTCTCAATCGAAGGTAGGAAGTTCGATCCCAGGCACGCCGT
>DWLI01004492.1:0-10809 GCA_018249915.1 Cecropterus dorantes dorantes
AGTCGAGCGGCCCGCGGCGGCCCGCAGCGCCCCGCGGCGGCCGCACAGCGAGCCGCACGCCTACAGGAACTATATTTTGTTTATTGATGAACATCTAGAGGATCTTCCTATCAATATCTATACAGATAAAGGTGATGGAATTTAATCCACCAAATTTTTCAACTCATTACTACAGCTTAGTGCGAATCTCTTTACACATTGGAAAAAGCTCAGTTAGGGTTGCTTCAGTTAGGATGAGTACTTATAAAGCAGTCTTCAATTTAAACTTCCGATTTGTTATTGTGTATATTGACAAATAATTATGCTCAATCATAAACGAATTGTAAGGTAAATAAGTAAATTTAGATCAATCTTAATATTTCATGTCTTGAAGTAACTGTACTTTGATAAATATCTGCAACTTTTCTGACAAGTACTACACATAATGAATAAGATATAAAGTTAAATTTCGATTGGCACACCGAATAACAGAAAGTACCTATTAAAGAGCTCTGTTACTACTGTATAAAGGAATAATTTACTCGTGTTAATTCTTGAAAACTTTCTGAAGAGCTATCAGGCCTTTGAATTTTCTCGAGTAGTTTTTCTTCAACGGTATAGAAACTGAAACTTGATATGCAATAGACACAATTTATGCGATTAAGTGAGGTGTTTATTTAGTTTACTGGCATTATGACAACTAAACTACAACGTTATTCTTCTTGAAATTAAAGTAGAAATAAGCATGCAATTTGCATTTGCATTTGGTAATTAATTTCTACCTTTACATCTGTAGTCACGAGTCCAGTCCAGGACTCCAAGTAAATGAGAAGTTCTACTTAAATTATATAAGTAACAAGTGCCTAACTTACCCAAAGGTGGAGTTCTAGTGTAACGATACCTTTCCACCAGAGATGTGTGAGGAAGCTAAGCTATGGATATGAGTCAAATCCGATTAGATACTAGATATTTACAGTTTAGCTTAACTTAACTCTGGTAGTTAGGCTAGGTTTGCAGGAATGGCTTCGAGCTAAGGATCGCGACTTCATATATGTTATATGTTTACTCGCAAAGCTTTGCTTCGACGTGTGACATCTCTTGTAAAAGCACCTTAACCACCGACCAACAATCATTCGTCTGGCGCTGCATGCGTCATAATGCAGCGAATATCAGCCAATTTCGTTGCATATTGCTACGCTTATAGCACTAAGTTAGTAACCCTTAAAACTCAGGTTAAGGTGCTTGTAACTAGAGATGTGAGACGTCTAAACTAAGTGTGACTGCTTCTACACTCATTATATTTACATCCACATAACAAATAATAATAATATTCTACTATAAGTTACAAATACATACAATTCTGTCGTTACTACCGTCATTGATTTGATCGTAAGACAAGAGCGTAACCAAGGTGCTAACAATAAAATCATAATATAATTCCGGCGGCACTCGTCATTAGCATGGCGCGCAATTTATGGCCGGAACCTATTGGAAATTGAAAGTGCACTCATTATCATCGGTATCCGCTCCTACTGCCCACATGAATTAATCATCACGCAAATTAATCATACTAAAGAGGTAATATTATCTTCATTTAGCTGTGATACTATCTTTAATTCGCAATGATACTTCATTTAATCACAGAAGCTTTAGGAAGCGTTAGGAAACGTTTAAACATACAAATTTCATACATTTGATTGTTTATTAAATTAGGTGTGACCACATAGTCGAGGCCTACGCTTCAAGCCTCAACTCTGCACTCACGGGTCGTGGGTTTGGATTATGACTGGAGCAGTCTGTTCTAATAAGTTAGATCGTCATTATAAGAACACAAATTGTTAATAATTTCAGGCTGTCTGCTTTGTGATTAATAAGACATGTGTTTATGTCTTAACCAACTAGAGACATGTGTGGAGAAGTAGACGTGTGTGGTGTGAAGAAGTAGACTCTATCATCAGGCATTTAGTGCTCGTCATTGCATAGTTTTAGTAAATATTTAAGGTAAGCAAAGCTTGGCATTTAAACTTGCTATATTCTCATAAGATAAACATACATTATATATACCTGATTATGTTTATGATACATGTGTCAATAACTTCAGCAAGCCATCTCGACGACCTTTGATATCTTAAAATTCTGAATTCGCACTTATCATTAGCAGTCATAGATCCACTTGTTGCTTGTCTATTGTTTATCATATGTTATTGTTTAAACGTCGCTAATCTCTGAAGCATCGGTATGTGACATTATGACAGTAATATCAGCGTGGTCGTGCAATGGCGCCGGCGCAGGGGGAGGAGCCTGGCGCCCGCCGCCCACCGCAACCACGGACCGCCGCGACGTAACAATATCTGCTAATGTGGCAATTGTTAACCTGCGCAAACTACATGGACTTACGAGTACGAGGCCTTGTGGTTAGTTATGTTAGACTTGGCAACCGCACAGGAGCTTGGATGAAGCGTAATGGTGATATCATTACTACGGGCACACGTCGTTCTAAGGTCAATTTCGAACGAACTGAATTAAGTGAAACATTTTATGTTTCATTATGCAATTTCAGCATGAGACAAAAAAACATTTTGATACATTTTTATATAGATTCTTATAGAAAAACAAACATATTTAACAATTTAACAAATACCTTTAACAAATACCTCACGTTCGTAGATACAACCCCTAATGGCAACTAGTCATTATCGATTAAATTCCAATTAGAAGCAAAATTCTAACAAAATTCTGTCACATATGCGTTGCTACCCATGAAGCAAAAACTAAAACATTTCATACATGTCAACATTCTGTTTTGAGCACTGTAGTGTTTTGCTTTAAAGGTGAAGGGTGTGTAAGGGAGATAAACTTATCCAAGTCGTTCCGACTTAGTTCTCAGGGGTAGCATCACATCTGTGGTCAACCTCACGTCAGACTCTGAAGTTAATTACACATGTCCATTGACAACAGTGGCCACTTAATATCAGATGGACTACACGCTCATTTGCTACTTCAAAATTATTTAAAAAATGCAATTATGCACATATGTAATATAATTGAACGCAACCGTTAAAAGCAACCGAGTATAGGTATGCTAGCCATCATACATTTAGAACTGATTGGATATACTCGTATGTAGATAGATAATTTGGACTAACAATTATAATTACAATTACATTGTTACAATGTCATATCGTCCAGTCTTTATGTTCGTGTTATGTGTGTGTATCGTGATGAACGCCCAATAAGTCATCATTTAACGAGATGCGATTGCTCCCGTGAATGTAATCAATCGGCTTCGTTTGTATCGTACGTCTTATCCGGTCGTAAAGAATTAACTAAATCGCCCGAGGTACATTGAGATCTCCATCGATCGGTCTTAGGCATAAAAGCCTGCATACTAAAAGTTGAAAGTTACGTCTTATTATTATCAGAACAACTTAAACGCAAACATTAACATTGACATTCAATTAAAAACATTATCACTTGTATAGCTTAATGCAATACTTACTATAGATACCAATCAGTTATGTAGTGGGTCGATCAGGGAATATGAGATGAGACTGTAATAACATTTTATTAAATTAGATTAAGTTCTTCTTTCCTGTATTGGTTCCTACTGTTAAGTAGGAACCAATCCAGGAAAACATAACTTAAATTAACGAATTTAATTCCCTTAAATCAAAAGTCTTTTTTATCTGATTGAAATAGCAAACAAGCATGCAGTCTACCTGATAGCAAGTGTTTACTGCCGCCCACGAACATCTGTAAGCAACTTCATATATATATTTATGGAACAGGTGTTGTATCTGAAGTCGATCACATATGCGTTGCTAATCCTGAGGACTATGAGGTCGCCTCATATATAAGTGAACCGACCAGGAGACCATTTATCCCTGCCTTTATACATAAATGAACAAATCAATATCACCTCTTTCCTGCTAAATATAAAAATAATTAACATTGTTGGTTCTAGTTTATATACTTATCTTACATCAGTTTTACCTTAGATCTAAGTACATTTTATGTTTAAAAACAATTATTTAACTTGTGGCATGTCTTAGAACGTGGAATTTTTGTAACAAAATGGTTTATAAGAATTTCTCATGTAAGTGAATTTTGTATTCTTGTAAGAATAAAGAACTCTTAAACCTTAGTTTAAACTCAATCACTTATTCGTAAAATCCCACCTTTGTCTTCAAAAGCTAAGCATCTATTATTGATTTCGAGTATAAAATATCTTTTAAACTATCTACATTCCTGATCACCATGGAATTAGCTATGGAGTGGTTATGGAAGGGAGTAAGTATTTACCATTAGATCTGTATGGTCGTTTGCAACTTGTTTTACATACAAATTAATATACTTCATTGTTATCGAACTCGTATTTTCTTGCATAAACTTGAATTTGAGTGTATAATAACACACTTGGTAACCAGACCACAGCTCTGCTGTGAAATCTGACATAATTTCCTCGGTTCTGGAGTATTGATGCTTTACGTGACCTTCTATGACTGATTTACGACAAAGCGCGGAGAATTGCAATATGTGTATCGCTGCCTGGTCTCCCCGCAAAACATGAGTTTACAGACGATTAAATGCTAAATAAATTTCTGAAAGAGGTGCAATTCTTAAGGGTTTTATCACAGCAAAAACTCTATTTTTGTCATACTATTATCAGAACACTACAGGTTTGTAATATGCAGTATGTCAGACAGGTACACTTACATCTCAAATATAGCAACCAGTTTGTGATGGACATCAAATTGGTCTTGTTCCATATACTTCATGAGTTGCGACAATATGAACTAGATTTCGAAAATGTAAACTTATAATGTACTTATTCTCTACTGTAGCAGTGCTCCTACTGACGATTTCTACGGATCGTAGGATAAATAGTACTCGTAAAGATAAGTACAGAAGCACTCAGACCGAGAATGCAAATCTTAATGCACCAGTAATATGTCTACCTGGCCGGGAAGCGAACCTGGATTAGTGCGATACAGACAGATATAGAACAACATCAATTCAGTTAAGTGTATATGTATGAAATTAAATAACAAGCTATAAAGTGTAGAGATTATTAAAATGATATAACACCTTACTCATTACAGCGTCAAAAGGTTTGAATCGAAAAAAATGCAGTTTACTCGTTTCTCGATTGCGATTAAACAAGACCTTTATGGATCGTTCTGAACAAGCGTCCGATCCCGGTAAATGAAAAGCAGCCGAAGACGAGTTATGTTTATAAACTAAGTATTATGAATTGAATTTGTATGCACTTGCCTTATATAATAGCTTCGTGCTTCAAAAATACTAATAATAATACAAAAAGAGGACCTTGGTTAAAATATTAATTCACACGTCGAGGACGTGACGAAGACATCAAAAACACTACTGAATAAATCATGAAACTCAATACTATCTTGTTGACTATTACAACATACTAGATACATAATAATATTATATAAAATATTTTCATAATTGTATAAATACAGAATCAAAATTAAAAGTACTTTAATAACATTTACTGTTTAATTTTGTAGATCATAAGTACAGTAAAGAAAATAATTAGCATTCTTTACTTCGAACAACAATTTGTAGTATTTGGTCTACTAGTATTTAACAATTAGTAGTAAATTAGTAATAACGCATATTTGCGATTCGTCGCAAACATACGTCGGCGACATTGCTCCTTAATACCAGGTGAAGAATATGCACATACTTGTTATGTTATTTATATTTTTTGTAAATTTCAATTTGACAGCATGTTAAACAATTTTGATTCATATCAGAATACTTCACAAACAAAACCGTTTTGCAAATTGCGACACGTTTATGCATTCGCGAACACTTGGCGAGAGAATTTGTTCACGAGGTGCCATTATTTCTCGCCGCTACTTGGTAATTGTCATCGTGTGAGGAGGCGTGGTTTGACACAAGACTGAATGCTTCTGCTCGTGTTCCTACACGAAGCACAGTGTTGATTTACAAGCTGCATTGCGTCTCAGAAACGTCTCCGTGTCGCCCTGTGTGTTACCAGGGTTGCAGGTTTGAAAACCAGATGGTTATCGCGCGAAGGTGCTAATGTTGAACATATTGGAGCATTAATACCGAGACACGATTAATGAACTATCATTTCGCAAAGTCGACTTTTACACCGAGCTTTTTAAGTAAAACATTCTTTCACATTTGATTGGATTTTCTGAATCTTTATAATAATAAATTATATATGTATTTAATAAAAATACGGAGTTTAAATTAAAATATTTACTGTAAAGTTCAATGCTAGTAATAATGACAGGTCCACTTCATACATATTGATAAAACCAGTTGTTCCACGTTAGAGTTAATTACTTAATTACAATCAGTGCGTATTAAAAGCGAGCAAGTTCATAATAAGTTTTATTAGGTAGGCAGTACGTTTGATCGATACATCGAAGCAATTTAAGCAGCGCATGTTCAATTTGAATCGTTTATAGAGCGGATGGAATTTCTCGGCGGCCAGTATTGGGCTACTGTATCATGTTCGTCTCGGGCGCCTCCGCGGCGATGTCCCGACGCTGCGGCCCAACTTCAATCCTGAAGCTTTATAATAAAGCTTAAACGCGCTTAACAAAGATACCCGTTTAGGATGTTTTAGAGACGGAAAAGAGGAAGTTAAATGCAGTTTATTTCATAAGAATATAATTAGTGGGTGGAGTTGCATCGAACAGTTGGTGCGCTCCCGGGCTGCGGCCGAATAAACCTGGAATTCGGGACGTTCGGCCCGATTGCGACGATACCTACAACTCGTTTGCAGCGTACTCGCGTCGCAATGAAATTTGAATAACCAGCTTGCAAGTAGGCTACAAGTTACACTTTTTGCAAGTACCGGCGTCCATATTGACCGGGTCGCAGCTTGGCGTGCGCTACTGGTGCTTGAGTATTAATTAGCTTTTTGCTTCATGCGTATTTAGTAGCGAAACATGCATCTCGTTTTAAATAGTAATGTTCATATGCAGTTGCTATGCGAACTATTCCTCGCTTTTTAACTACTTACGCGAATGTTGCATTGTTAAGTACTTAACGCATTTTATGTTTTTATAATTGTTTATTTTAAAAAGCACAGGTGATAGACCTCTTCTTGGTCAAATGACGGTCGTAAAGTTCACCACTTTCTGCATGCACTATTTTGTTGGTGTATTCGGCTTGGTAGAGTGCAGTGGGAGAGACTAATTACGGCATGTATCAAGTTAGCGATAGATGAATCGTCGATATTAACTTAGTCTCTGTAGATTTAGTGATCAATGATAAGTAGGTTTCTTATTTTACAAAACGTTTTGCCACTTCTATTACACAAAAAAAAACAATTAAACTAATTAATTCAATAAAAATAGTTCCTGACTTATCTTCGCTTAAATTTAGCTATTGTTTATTTTATTATGTGTATCAAGATCCACTGATTGTTAATGACATTATTTATATATCATAAATAGCACGAATGTTGCTATATTACGTCATTAACGACATGTGGTCACCACGAATTAATAGAAATATTGCAGGACGCTCTTCGGTTGATTGGATTGACAATCTTAAAGCACTTGGTAGTGGCGGAATAAGTTGTAACGCACCTTATGCTGTTAGTACTCCATAGAATAAGACAATGTCCAGCAATACATGGTATTGATCTAATCTAAGAAAAAACGAAATGATACACAAGTTATTAGCATGCAGTCCACCTGTTGGTAACTGCAGCCCATGAACCTTTTTGTAATCACCATAGATAATATTCAAGTCTCAATTGAAGTTGGCCACAGATGTATTACTACCCCTGAGGAATAAGCTGAAACGCCTCACACAATATTTGAATAGTATTTAAATTTCTTATTTCATTTCGAGGACAGTGGTATACACTACATCGGTTTAATAAAAGCATTATTGGATCACGATTTGATACGGTAAGTGCTACGACATATTTTCTTCCGACATGTATGTATGTGTAATTTCACATATCACAAATACGAATAAAAGCAAAATTCTAAAGGTAGGTAAATTTTACTTTTACTAGAACCACTTGTGAAAAATAGAAATCACAAGCTTCTATATGATCTCACAGGGTCCAACATTTTTTTTTATTTTTTATGAAATAGCAGTATCACCAAGGCGCTCTAGTACAAATCTATACTAAAATCACTACATCATTTTAGTGCCTCTTACATACAGCAGATATCTCATTATTACAAATGATACAAGTTATTCAATTTTATCGTTTAAAATATATTTTAAACCGTACAATCACCAAGAGTGAAGCTATCGATATCAATTGGCGGGGTATCGGCGGCGGCGCGCGGTAATCGCCGGTTCATTACGGGCTGCGGGCTTGTCGCGCTAAATTGGCGCGGCTCCCGTCTTACCCGCACTATGATTTAGGAATATTAAAGTACGGCCTACGCCACGCGTAATTGTGAGACACGCGCCGACACTCGAGCTACACTGAAAACTACTCCAACGCATATTATATTCAACTCTATTGAAACGTAATAAATTTGAAGTTTTAATAGCCTAAGTTTGGAGTGTGTTCGACGCTGTGTCGTCGGGTGTAAGGACCGGATCAAAGAGATTACGCTTAAAGGGAAACGCCACCGTTGAAATGGCCGCGGTTATATCGCAAATCATTGTCATTATCGTCGTGTATTCCATTATCGATAGCCCTCCGATGTGAGGTCTGTTATCTCGACGGGCGCTATCATCTCTGGTATGATGATTGGGCCCTGTGGATGGATCGATGCAATTACATGTATTATTTCATTATTTCTACAGGTTTTTTGTAGGTTGCGTTATATATCCGTGGATTCGTTATCAAAATAAATAAATCAAACATCATGTTAAAGTTTATACTTTCTAATTTAATAACAATTACCAAACATTTAAGGAGGTAGAACTCTTAGCGGGTCGACTCTTGCAATGTTATGTGCTTCTGTGTGCTGGTTTGAATGGTGTGACAAAAGGGGTTTGTAAAAACTACCATATAACCCCATGTAACCCAAACCCAGAACAGAAATCTATATTCATCATTCAGATGTCTATCTGGCCGGGAATCGAATCCGGAACCCACTGCGCGTCAGACCGGTATGGTGACCGCTCTGCCACGTGGGTCGTCAAAAAGTCAGTATGTATCCCAAGTGACATTAACGACCGAACGCTAATACCCTACCACTTTGTCTAGAATTTGAAAGGCATGCATTGTTTTTTACGTGACTCAATTAGTGGCAAGCAAGTGCATTGCACACATCGCGCACATTGCTCCACTCAATACTAGTGGAACTGGCTGCTACATGCTCGAACCCGTCCTACCGTACCTTCGAGGCCAGATATAGCAGACTATACCTATATATCGCCCTGGTACATAAACACCGGCTTGTCATAGCTTGACTAACGCACCCGATGATATATAGCGTAAGAGATAGCGTAGCGTCAGCAGAAAAGATTTTTATTACCGGCTGGATTTAATCGCACTGCCGAAAACTAAAAGTAGTAAAATACCGCGATATACGATAAGTAACTATAATTCGACCGAAGAAGTACGCACGTCACATCTTTTCCTAGCTTAAAGCAGTTTTGGTGAGCTTTTACGTTAAGCAACCATTTTAGTCTTCGGGAGAAGCAACACATCTTATGACTACATATAGAATACCTGTTTCCTATTAAGCTTACTACTTACACAATAGATGTCCATCGGAAGCAGTCACCACTTTCCATCAGGTGCACTACTTGGTCGATGATACATTAATTTTATAAAAAAAAATACTAATTTTTGTCTTATAACAGCATCTTACACTTTGCTGTATTCGTTGAGGAATGTGTAATAGAGATGCTTTATGACGCGTTTCAATTTTATCCTGGGCTTGGATAAGGCTTTTGATATCGACTTCATCAAAATTTATCTAAAATTGACATCGCTGTGAAAGGCACTGTTCGATGTATGCGATTAATGCTAAAACCTTAATTTCATATAAAAAACTCTACCAACTAAGCCTTCCTCAGGCTTAAAGCTAGTTCACCAATAAAAAATAATATTGATGTAGGATGTGGCTCACTACAGGATGTTTGGAAACAGTCCGACGGACGGCAGTCACTGTAATTAACGTTGCAACATTTTAATTCAATAAGGAATAACTAAGAATCGTTTCCTTCGTATCAAATAAATATTTATCGAATTATCCTCTAATGATCTCTCAAACAAAGTGTGACCACACTTTGTGTCTAATGCTGCCTAATCACTAAGATTATTTACTTTAAGATTGACCAGTATTGTATTTTTACATGTTTATTAATACTCAGTGAAATTTGCATAAGAAATGCGTGTCCGATTTTAATTACAACGGAAGAATTTAACGTGTAAATGCTCAGGGAAAAAAATGTACTAATTATAAAGGAATATGTTTATTATAAAAATTTGCTTAGTAAATTAAAACTAGCATTGGCCTTACATAATTATGTTAAAAACATTACGGGTTACGATAAAATACCTGAATGGCCGTCCGCGAGCCGTTCACATTACCTACAAATTTTCATGAAAATAATTATATAGTGAATTAATACGTATAAATACACATAATAAAATACGTTTAAATACGAATAAATACATTATAATTATCTTTGATTTTTATCATTATTTTTTTTTTAATTTCAAAGAAAGAGAGGGCTTAATCGCTGATGCGATTATGGCGCCCTGGTTATACACATTCTAATAAATTAACAAAACAAATAAATTTATCTAACGATAGAGATTGTATAACTTTTTGGCATCATCAGATAAGGGATCTGCAAGTATAGTATTGCAGTATCCAATCAAATTAA
>DWLI01004493.1:0-10808 GCA_018249915.1 Cecropterus dorantes dorantes
ATTTAATTAAAATCTTTTTAATAAATATTCTATACCAATTATTCAAAATTGTAACATACGAAATTGTTATTATCCTTTAATAAATTGCTCTCCGTACAAGGAGGTACATACTTTTGTTACGTCATCTCTACGGAGTCCGTAGACGAGTGCTACGAATTTGCTACAGCTCGGCTTTAATGATCTAACTTTAATTCTGTTGTAATCAATGTGAAAATAAAAATAAGATTTAATTCTATCGAACTATATTTAACTATTTTTTCAAATCATATTCATAACCAAATTGTGACTAATGACGTAATAAACTAACGAGAGGCATGTACTGTTGCGTAAAACAAATTGGGTCGAGGTTAAAAACGAATTGACAAAAGCAAATATCGCAGTGGAAAAGTTAATTATTCGTATCAACGCACCATTGTTCTATTTATGACGTTTAATTTTATAACGATATACATTTTATCAGTAGAGACTTCGATAACCCTATAGTTCGATACGATGCCTACTGTTATTTTTTTATCTCTATAGAAGAACGAGTATCTTTCTAAACTACTAGTATAATGAGCCCTATTATGAAATGATACCCAAGATCAAACTGCGTTTGATCTTGGGTGTTTTTTTATTGGGTATACTTATGTGTTGTGTTAACTGCGTTTAAACAATCCATTTCTCATATCTAATATTTTCACATATTAACGATACATTTAAAATGTGCAACTTGAAATATGTTTTTCATGATTTTAACTAGACATTCTTCGTGATTGCTCTAAAAATGAACATAAAAATATACATGTTTACAATATCCAATTCCAATAAAATCATAGTCTCATTTGTATAATCGTACTCTCATTTGTTTGTTCATAGTTCTCAACTTTACAAAATAACGGTTTACGCAAACCACTCGACGTAATACATATGTTTACAATACCAATGATGGTGATGATAAAGGCGATGGTGACCACGATACAATTGTAACGGCGATACCTACAGTAATATAAGCTCGCGCCTCACATGTAATGCTGATCACGCAAGACGATGCAAGCCAAAGGAGAATGTCATACGCGTCATACTGACACTGGCCAAAAGACACAACCTCGAACACACTATCAGAGTTTGATAGAATCTCAGCATATATCGAAATGGTCCGAAGTTAACACTGACCGCGGTCCCAAACAGTGGCATCGCCTGGTGGGAGATCTCCCCTTTTCCTCCACACAATTAACAATAGTAATAATAACTGTGATAGAAATAAAGATAACGATGATTATGATGACAGTGATGACAATGACCATAATTTTGGTTTTATTTTTTAGTGTTCCGCACTCAAAAGGTAAAAACGGAACCCTATTAATAATACTTCACTGTCCGTCTGTCGGTCAGCCTGTCACCAGGCTGTATCTCATGAACCGTGATAGCTAGACGCTAGAAATTTTCACAGATGATTAACTCGTATTTCTGTTACCGTTATAGCAACATACACAAACATAAATAAAAACAGAATATTTTTTTTATTTAAGGGGGGCTCCTATCAAGAAACGTGTTTTTTTGCCGTTTTTTTTATATGTTATGGTACGGAACCCTCCGCACGCGAGTCCGCCTCGTACTTGGCCGATTTTATTTAAATGTTAATACATTTTCACTTGAAATTTCTTAATTGTTTCTTTGAAGGGATTGATTACAAAGCCGAATTGATACGGTATTACGTCTAAAATGTTACTGCCAAATTTAATTTCGTTGACTAATTAAAAGATCAGTATTGACATATCTTTAAAGAAACTTCAAACAAGATTAAACCACTCTTAATCCGCGTCAAAACAACAAAGTCTAAATTTCAAATCTTGTCAAAGCTTCGCACCGCCTGTCTATCTTCAAGACTGATATTTGTAGGCTTTACGAAATTTAGTAATTACTTTATATCCAGCTCAGGAAACAAACACGAAGTAAAGAGATTTTCAATATTATAATAAACATAGAAAGTGCATAATACTGAGACTACAATCTATATTATTAAAATCTAGATACCCAATATAAAGGTTTCGTATTGGTTAATAATGCCCCTGTCAATGAACGAAGGCTACTACAGCACTTGAAATAAGTCTACAAATTTAATTTGTCATCGTCATTCCCATATCCAATACTTCAACATACAGACGAAATTGCACCGACTCTTACTTTAAAAGTTTCCTAAGAAGTTTCGTTCAAATTCGATTAAAGGTACCTCAAGGCTTTCACAGAGTTTTTAAAGAAGTGTGGTACTACAAACTATCAAGTCCGGAGGGGTTACACTAAAGTGCAATAATGCAAATGGAGTGGGTTTTCCCTTATTTTACGGTTGCTTACTTTAAGTTACATAAAATTGTCATATCTGGAACCTATTAAGTATAACACAGATAAAATGTAATATACAAATTGTTTTTCCTTGTTTCAACTGTTACTAATAAAATAGTTTATAACTACTTGTATGTTCAAAGTAGTTTCGTAAAACTTTCTTAAAATAACGGGCAACTAGTAACATTGCTATTTAGCATACTAAATGTACATGCACATATAAACTGTTTTTTGTTTTATCATTATACATTTGTATAATGATAAAACAAAAAACAGTTTAAAACATTTTCTTTGTTCATTATGATATGTTCAATTTAACGTTTTATTTATTTTTTCGTGAAAATACTTAAATAGCTTTCATTTGATACTTATATTGTTTAATAATAGAAAAGTCGTCCCTCACCACCTAATTCCTCTATTAGCGCCATTTCTTATTTATACCATAAATACTATTTATTTTTAATTATGAGTTTTTTTTAATTATACAGCTCATGTCACTTTGCAAACTGAGACAATTCTAATGATATGTCATACGTCACAATCCGTCTAGCCGTTTGAGATATAGCACGTGTCGAATCAATTGACATAGATACAATCAAACATACAAACATACAATATAACATAACCTTTCTTCTGACGCAGTCAGGTTATTAATATAAATATGTTAAACACTATTTTGATGCTTATATTTCTTACTTCTATGAATAAATTATCAAATCAAATTACCAAAGTACATTAAGGTTGTTTTTCATAAAAAATATTGTTTTCAAACAAATTTGTAAAATATCAATTCTGTTTTGATATTTTCATACCGTTTATGAACCCTCTCAAGATTGAACGAGTTCAATGAATAGCTTTAATGATTGCAAACGGAGCCAACGATATTTGACGTACGCTGACGTATTTTGATAGAATATTTATATATCATCAAATATCAAAAGGAAAACCAGTGTGCAGTAAAAATACCAAATTATAATATTATTGATAAATAATAATTTTTCTTTTGACTTCAAGCCCTTTAGTCCAATTAGCAGTACAAGTTGAGTTTAAAAGTACAATTTAAATTCCTTGCTATAATTCCCACGCAGCTAAATAAACTTATCAAAACTTGTCCACTTATTCCAAACTGATAATGAACAAACTTGTACTTTGTTATTGTACTATGTACATGCGCCATACGTCTCTGAAATTAGAAAAAAATAATTTATATAGTCAACTTTGTAAAACGCCATAAACGACTCAGACTTACCATCTGAATGGTTTCACCATTCAGATGGTAAGTTACAATAGCATCGATGCGGTACGTCAGACCTAATTAAATTTTAAATGGTATTTCGTGATTTTTTTTGCCGTATGATAGATTGTCTGACGCCGTTGAAAATAAAATTGTACAATTTAGCTTTATACACTTTATATACAACGTCTAGTACGTAATTAATTGGCATACATTTATTTTACCTCAATATCTGTTCTTGTAAATAAACTGTATAGTTTATGTCATAAAATAACAACGAGAAAGAGGAATAAAATCTTAAACCAGTTTTAATTTGTCATGACATATTGTTAACGTTTAATGTCATATTTACTTTAACACAACTGTTTTATTGAATGAAACTGGAGTAAAAGATTACTCTCGGTTTAGTTTATTTAAGTTTTACCAGCGCCGCGGTATATCACTACTCGATAATTCCACTAGAGTTAGCTCTGAATGAAAGCTTCTAACACAATTAATGTTCCATTGAAATATATGCTCTAATTCTGTACAACAAACGTAAAGACAAAACATTTTCACGGTTGAGTAGTTTTAAATCTGTGAAAAAGGAAACGTATTCTTTATATACGTCGCCTAATTATGGACATAAGAGTCATTATGAATCTACTAAAATAGTACTACAAAGTTATACTGAAGGGTTTTAGCCCTTTTGAAATAACCTCAATATTAATCCGATGTCTACCTTAAGATTTGTATAATGGTCTTACCTGTCCAAGTCCATTGTCAGGATAAAATAAATGTTGAAATTCCCTTCGCTGTATCTCGACATAATCCGGTAAAAGCAAAAAGATTAATTTAGAACCATTTTTAAATTTTACTATTGCGTTATTCCTATTGATATATATAAAATACTGTTTGTTATTCTATTACGCAAAAGCACCTGAATGGAATTATTTTTGCTCCACAAATACTTTATTACAGAGATAAATATGAGTTCGTATTAATATTTTCCATTTATTCCATTCTGAATTCTACACAGTCTCTTACAATCTGAAGTTTCGACTATTCGCTAGTAATAAGCTTGAAAAATGAAATATATTTTAAATTCAAAAGCAAACACTTTATGGTATTTTATTTATTTTTACAGATAAATTTCTAAATTCACAACACATATTTGTACTCCGAGATACTCACCCCGAGATTACTCTTTTACTTACCCTGAAACATAACACAAAGGTCTAAAAGCTTTTTATATAAAAACGCACCCCTACCAATTCGCAAACGAAGTAAATGGTAAATCTGGTCGCTTCACAAACATAAATACAGTCTCAGTGTAAATTGATCGCGGGCCTCTCCAGAAAAACAGCTGTTAACTGATTTAGTAATTAGGCCGTTATATGTCTGACTGCTTCACATATACGTCGACATGACTCCGATATGCCTAATAATTTGACGTACCTACATATTTTTAGATCAATTATTTTCATTTGCTTTTATTTACGAGTAATGTCATTGAAAATCGTATATTTTCCAAGGCTAGTACTGATAAGTGATATTAAATATGCGTAAGGCACATAAATATTGACGTGTCCGTTTCTGTAATTTTAATCATTTTTCACCCTATAAATCTCATATACGCAATAGTTATAAAAAGCCATTATCTGTTTGACTGTTTGTGTGCGTACTGACATAGTCAAAAGAATTTCACCAAATAAGTTATCGAAGGACCAAAACGAAGTAAACAATAATAGCTTTAAAACCAGCAGTCACACCTAAATAAATAAATCTTGTAGTGTCTATTGTCGTCTCGAACAATTTCATTCCAGCATCGCCTCTGAAAATAGTTTTTTCAGTGGCGTTTCGCCCGCAGCAAATATCATTCGCGGTAGATATTATTATTGATTTCGAGTTGAATTTCAAGCATTTCAGTATTTGAAAGGAAAGGAAGAATCGATATTTTTGCTTTCATTTTTTGCCTCGTTTTTGTGTCATATTTTGATTGGAAATAGATTCAGTTTCCAAGAATGTTTAATTCACAGTAGACAAAAAGTTATTAATCATGATTTTAGTGCGTTTATAAGGCAAATGCTCGTATGCGTAAAAACACGAATTTCAGTTCATTTCAATTTTACATCCTAGTTGTTCTTTTACGAATTTCAATGTGTCCTTCTAAGGATACTTTGAACGTGTTTTATGGCCTAACCCTTCTCATTATTACACTTTACTCAACGACAGTGAGCGAGCGAATCTTGATGATAATGTCTTAATTCTAATATCGACTAAACTCGGGTAGTTTACAAGGGTTTGTGTTTATTATTGTTCAGTACTGGTTTAGCAGAAGTATCAAAAGTTTGCTTTTACTTTTGTATGAATGATATGAAAAATCTCAAGCGAATTACATAAACGACATAATAAGAAACTTTCAGTCACCATCAGTCTGACGCACAGAATGACTCGTTGTTTTCTATTTCTTTCTATAAATAAATAGAAAACAAAGCGTTCATATAAAAAATCGAATCAATCTATTTAAAAAAAGTCAGATAATATGTAGGTTAGATAATGATATAGGTTAATATTCACTGATATAAGTTCTACTAAATAGTGACGAGTTACTCGTAAAATAAACTTATTTCGCAATGACACGTTTAACATGTATAAAAGGATATGTGTATTTGTAAACCGTGCGGTATTTTCCACACAACATTTTCTATTTGAACTTATAGTAACATTATTTTTTTTGGGTTCCTTGTAAAAGTCAGTAAAACCATTAAGTTCATGCCATTCAACTTTTGTATAAATTATTATTTGTTTATTGTTTCGGTAGTAATAGTAATAAATTATTCTACTTTTCAAACGAGGTACAGACAAAATCAACGAGTGGTGTGTTTCCATTGTTTATAAGTAGTTTAGTAAGACTATCATAAAACTATAGTACCTTTGCATCACCTTAGAAAAATAATATTCTCTATATGCCCTCTTCTAAATTAACAATTTTGTACTCTAACTGTAGGGCAGCAAAGTAGGATCTGTAAGGTCTTGTTAACGTATATATCTTAAAGTATAAAAACTGCACAAGCTCATTAATATAAATATTTTTTTTAACCCTGGGTTTAATTTGATTGTAAAGAATACAAATCGTAAACTTGCTTTATAATAACGATAACACATGCCGAACATTATAAGCAACTCTCGGATTTCGGAGCGTGATCCAGTTGCTCCGATAATCTCTCGGGTGTGTTTACTGACCGGACGGATTGTAAGAATTCTGAACAAATGCTGAGGATCTTCTTGTACGAGTATATTGTACGTAAATCTTACTCTAGGGAAAAATCGGAAATATAGCAAGAAAGTAGGCAAACTTCAAGCTATTAATAATAAATTTGGTGTTTCTTTCGATCGAAATAGCTAATGTATTTCCAAGATATCTGTCAGTAATAATAGAAGATCATGTTACCGCTTCGAGCTTAAATGAAACGCCTGTTGTATAAGATATAATATATAATATTATATTGAAGTAGAAGGAAGAAATAGTAGTATAAGGACAGCAGTGGTAAAAATAGTGCCTTCCTATGACTACTAGTACTATTGCTATCTGTCTACTACAAACGCAAATGTTAACGCTATATTACATTATCGAGAGTGTATTTAGCTTTAACAAAAATACATATTTAACAACGTTTATTTTTCGAAGCATAATAACAAATTGATGAATCAACGATTATTTGAAAATTATGGAACACACTGCCGATAATCCCAAAAAATAACAAAAATTTTAACTTGATTCACTGAGCGAAAGATCTATTTAACATGGGAATATAGCGTTGGTAAGTAGAGAAAGCTGAAACTAATTTCCATCTGATATTTTTTACAATATGACTTGAAACCTAATATCGCGCAGGTTTTTACAAGGTGGTGGAACAACTATTGTACTATCAAGAAAGTACCAGTGTCTCAACTATTTTTAGTGTACAATACCTACTTACGTTTCGTTTAAAGAGTGTGACGAGTCAGCTTATTTTAATTTCAGGCGATCATCTCAGACATCACGACTAGCATCGCATCAGTAATTCGTTTCAGATAGAGCCCCCTAGTCTATGTAGAGCTGTTAATAGACATTGACCACTGAATATCAGAAAATATAACCTCTAGAAAAAGGTAAAAAGGGAAGCCTGTCGGTCTGTTTATTCGTCTGTCCGTCTGTTTATCACCAGGTTGTAAATCATGAACCATGATAGATAGACAGTTGAAATTCACAGATGATACATTTATGTTGCCGCTGTAACAAAAATACTAGGAACGAAATAAAATAAATACTTAAGAGGGGTTTCCATACAATAATCGTGATGTTATGCTCTATATTAACAATGGCGACCTTTCATGCGTAAGGAGGACTTGTACTTGCCCAATTTATCTATTTCGTTAGGATTTCCCTCAAGTTTTGTGAGCGGCATCTGAGAACGTTCGTCATTTGCCTCCATCACGTGCCCACTATTTAATTCTCCTTATTCTTATTTATTAGAGGGCCCACGTCAAAATAATTTATCGCGTTATATCGCGAAAGGTTGGTCGGAGTACTAGTAAATTTTATTTGGCTGACTGCGTGTATGGATAAAATATACAACATATTTGCTTCATACATTATTTATAGAATTTTACTATTTAACAACTGATGGAAAGACGTATTCCTTGTTATTATTGCGGTAATATGTTGATGGAAACTAATGGTAATGGGATCGACGTGGGTCTGGTTCCGCAACATATTTCTATCACGCGCTCAGCATAAGCACGTTCGTTCTTGCCGCGGACGTGTAAGATGTGGAAAGAGCTTCCTCCTGAGGTATTCCTGGTGCGCTATGACATGGGGCTCTTCAAAAAGGGTGTGAAAAGAGCTCTCAATCAAAGCCGGCGATGCATTGGCGACTCCCCTGGTGTTGCAAATGTCCATAGGCGACGGTGACTACTTTCCATCAGGTAGCCCGTCTGCCTTATCGTTAGGTTTATACATTAAAAAAAAGCATAACGTGGCTAACGTGGTGCTACATAACCCTATTAAAATGGTTCATAATGCATCTGTTAGGCATAAACCTAAATAATTAGGTAGAACTGCATGTTCACAAAAAAATATCACGGTTAATAAAGCACATGCAATAAAATTTATCTTAGACTTTTTATAGATATTCAGCGGTGGTAGAGCATAATTACACGGAAGAGGTTCCAGTGCCTCGGCTATTCCTAACGTGAATCACTTTTTTCTATTACGAAAGGGTAACCCTAATGAAAGGTGATCTTACTTTTAACGAATGGCAACGTTTCTGTATTAAGTATCAGGCAGAACTCCTGTTTTAGGAGTTTGATACAATTATCTAGGTATGGACAACAGTTACAACTTATCATCAGGCGAACTACCCGTTTGCTACTGCAATCTTACAAGAAAGCTATGTATAAAAATCGATGGATCACAAAAACTCTTTGATAGTAAATGCATGTAAATATACCGTAATGTTATGGACGAGTCAGAATAATCTGTAAAGTTCACAACTAAAAGCTATCAAATCTTCTCGGTACGCGTATACATACTCCTATGTTGTTTTATTCGAGAGCCAATCCGCATTGCAATTCACACTGTCTACTACACACCAAGTTTAATTCCCAGCCGACACAAGTTTGCGACGGACAAATATTTGATCTGGTTCGGGCATGTAGAACGAATGTGTGTTGTTGTTTGACTGCAGGCCATAGCACATGATACTAAATGTAAATAGAAGGGAACTAGACGCTATAGATGGCGTACGGTCTGTAAGTAGAAGAAAGTGTAAGAAAACCCGAGTGAGGTGTGACCTTCATTTTACTCAACTGCATAAGAAGGAAGGTGTTGTTTTTCAACCGTATGTAGATACGTATGTCCATTTGTTTGGCACGCTTCACAGACGAAACGAATTGCGACATATCATAAGAATCGTCTTAATTATCAGAAAGAGTAAAGACTGAATGACTGCCTGCGAACAAATAACGTTTTTTACAAGAATGCAAAGGTGAAGTGTGAAGGTTCTATACAATATAATGTCTAAATAACTTCATCTTTTGAGTGGTGCAATAGACAAATAATAAAAAAAGTTTTCTGATATTGGACCCAAACACGGCGGTACACCCATGTACAATCTCAACTGGCAAAATTGTTTTGCCAGTTGAGATTGTACATGGCACGAATAATAAATTAGCTATTAACGTCAAATTGAATCTTGTATTCTTCCACCAGTAGCCATTAATCCCTAAGATATAATTAACATGATAATTCGTATAATAGCTACTTACAACAAATTCGCACGTTGTACTGTTGTCTGGCTTGGTACAGTTTAGCGATAAGCGAAGCGAAATAATTTAATTGAAGCCCGTTTTTTATCACATAGATTTATTATTTTGAAAAATAAGACGTGGTATACCAATTTTCTTAAGATAATAAATTTAAGGCTAAAATTTATTCTGCTTTTCAAACGGCATTACCATCCTTCATTTAGAATATTCGCATTTTTGTCAAAATATTTAACTTTTAGCAATCACAAAAGTATTTAATATGATTAAGTAAATTACAAATATTCAATCTGTTTGTTCAATTAAATATCAAGAATAATTCCTTCAGGGAGCAAATCCTTTGACTTTACATAGCTGCAGACATGTGGCGCCAATGAACTAAGTACTGATTTGCCGACAATTGCAGAGGAGGCGCAATAAGGTGGTGATCATTCCTCGCGTCCGATGCGACTGACACAAATCTCCTCGCGAGTTATGGCTCCCGTTAAGCTAATCAGTCTGCGGTCATTTTAAATAAGTTTTATGACAAAGATAGGTACGGCTTAGCATGGTGCCAAACTTATAATTAGAATCAATATTGAGCATACTCTGTCTATCTGGATTTTATGTCATTTCTTGCATGTTTAAAGAAATACGTAAATAATAAACACAGACTATAGAGCATTTAATGTACTTACTAATACTTCTTTTTTGAAATTAATTTCTTTCTTTCTTTTTATACTGTAACCTAACTCTTAAAAGGAGAGCTCTTTTCGCACCTTTTTGAAGATTCCCATGTCATAACGCTCCGGGAATACCTCAGGAGGAAGCTCATTCTACTACAGTTGATGTGGATGGAACTTCATCCTTCGGCAAGAGGTGCGGTGGAGGAAAGGCGACGTAGGCACCAGGTCAAAAAGTTTCCCGGAACACTCATTGTAAAGCCGGTAGAACACACAGAGGGAGCCTATGTCCCGCCGCAGGC
>DWLI01004494.1:0-10808 GCA_018249915.1 Cecropterus dorantes dorantes
ACATTTAGGGGGATGAAAAATAGATGTTGGTCGATTCTCATAGATACCGGATAAGCACAAAAAAATTCATCAAAATCCGTCAAGCCGTTTCAGAGGAGTATGGCAACAAAAACTGTGACACGAGAATTTTACATATTAGATATGCATAATTTTGTACAGTAATGAAAGAAAATAAGTAATATTTCGAAATTAATCTCTATCCCATGCTAATGCTGAAGATCTAAATATTTTATCTACTTGTTTAATCTATCACGCTTTCTTTGGATGAGGATAGGAGCCATCGGCATCACATCAATATTCGGTATATACATTGGTAAGAGTAATCGTTAAGGTCACCTTTCTTTCGCTTTAAGCGCTATTGCAATTTAGTTCTTACGCGATGAAAAGCATTTGCTATGACTTGAGCATGTCCTTCCCTATTTTCTCTAAGGATAAACGGTTTGTATGTTTATTAATTATTTCTTTCTTTACAATGTTTGACTTAATTGAGTGTTGTTTAGCTGGATGTTTTGCCTGAGAGATGGAGGAATTTAGTAAAACTGGCGACAGTAATGAAAAACAATGTAGCGCCACTACAAGCGGCACAGGCTGCGCTCATTGCAAAGCGTGTTGCACTTATCAATCTACGGCTAACTATGTACCGAGAGCAATTTAAACTTAAGGAGGTTAGTGTCATACTTGGTCGTATCGTTTATTTTTATACTGTTATCTGATAGTAGTATAACATTTAATTAAACTAAAAAAAAACAAATAGAGACGAAATGTTTACGGAATTTACAATAACACAATGGAAATACGATGAGAGTATGTGATTTTTGCAGATATTTTTGGAATCTTGCCATGAACCATATCGGCAAATAGACAGGGTGCATCAAGAATTGATGCAGTTTGAGGATATTGTAAATGGTCTGAAGAAATCTTGCGGCCTGTTCGATATTCAGCCGCCTGACGAGAAGAATTTGAAGCAATGTAGACGCGAACTGAAACTCATAAAAGTAATAACGATAACTTGCATTATTTTTTTATTAATTTAATTTTAATCAACTAAATCTTCAACAAAGTTCACACTTTTTTAACCTTTTAGCAATTGTGGGATTATTACTACCTCGTCATGGGAACTATAGAGTTTTGGAAGAAATCTCCATGGAAGAAGATAGATGCAGATGGAATGGATCAAGAATGCAAGCGTTTCACCAAGGATTTGCGACAACTTGACAAAGATATGAGAGTTTGGTAAGTAAGATTTGCGTGCATTAAAATTAACTCTATTTATATACAAAAGAAGGAAGCGTGCTGTACAGTGCAATTTGAAAGTTGATTTATTTTTTAATGTATAAAATTTTCAGGGAACCTTATATATCTATAGAAGCAACAATAAAGAATTTGATGACTTCTTTGAGAGCAGTAACTGATTTGCAGAATCCAGCTATCAAAGACAGACATTGGATCGAGTTGATGATGGCGACAAAGGTACGTAAATCATGTTCAATTGTCGATTGTAATTTAATACTTATAGTGGTGTGACTTTTTATGTATGTTGTTTTTATTGTTTAGAAAGCTGCACATTCACACATCATGTCCATCGATACAAATCACACTCATACTCAATTATTTGTTGCGAGACATATTGTAAGAAGTCGTGTTTCACTTGATGAAATTATTGAAGATTTCAAGTCTTTAGAAGATTTAGCATTGTCATTAGATCATGTCACAACGTCAAATAAGGATAGCGAAGAAAAAAGTTATGAGCCTAAAAAGAAGCATTATTTACAAATACAAGATTTCAGAAGACCCAAATTTCAAGAACGTCAGAGTGGTAAAAAGTTTATTAAACTCAACAAATCATATTCATTGCAAGAAATGAGAGAGCAAGGACTTCAAGTTTCGTCGTTTAATGAATCGTTATCTCAGTCAAAGACATCCAATCATGCATTAATTTTGTCCGAGTTCATTTTGTAAATAATGTACAATATGTAGCTAGTATCTACTCGTAATAAGATTAAGTTAAATTAGTACATTTTAGGTAAGTACTTTTATAGTTCTATAATATGATAATATTTTCCGATTTATTGTCTCTATTATATTATATTATTATTTTATTTAAAATTGTGGTGAATGTTTTAGGTTAAATTCCATATCGACGATGACACGACGCTAGCAGATTTATTAGCATTGAATCTTCACAAATATGAAGAAGAGGTTAAAACTATCGTTGATAAATCGGTCAAAGAAGCTGCTATGGAGAAAACTCTCAAGTAATACATTATAGTACTTCATAGACGAAGTTAATATTTTGCGTTGTTAGGGAATCGATATGAAATATAATGAAATACTTGTATTTTAGGGAATTGGAGGCAACGTGGGCTGTGATGGAGTTCGAGTACACTACTCATGATCGAACAGGAATTAAGTTGCCCAAGGCGAGCGAGGAGCTCGTTGAAACTCTTGAAGATAATCAGGTGAGCTATTTTTATTATTTTCAGATACAATATCGCGTATATATGTATAAACATGAAAGTTAATAAAATTTACTCAAACATAATTACGCAAGTTAAATATGTTAATGCGATCACCAGAATCAAGTCCAAACTATGATGTCATCGAAATTCATCGGATTTTACGAAGCGGAGGTAACGGAATGGCAGAAGAAACTAGGCACAGCAGATGCCGTTATTTCAATTTGGTTTGAAGTACAGCGAAAATGGCAGTACCTCGAGAGTATTTTTGTCGGCTCTGATGACATTCGCTCACAATTGCCTGAGGATTCTAAGAGATTCGATAATATTGACAAAACATTCAAAGTAAGTTCAACGAATTACAAGGCGTTATTAATAAAATTTATTTCGTAAATTTGCTTCATATAATTTTATTGTCCGAGTAATATTTTATTACTGTTATAATTAATTTTGTAGGAACTCTTGAAAGACATAGCTGCGACTCCGAATGTGGTGCAAGCAACGAACAAACCAGGCCTTTTGGATAAATTAGAGGAGCTCATGAAAGCACTCAATCTGTGCGAGAAAGCGCTTAACGATTATTTGGAAACAAAGCGATTGGCATATCCACGTTTCTACTTCGTTTCATCGGCAGATTTGCTTGGTAATCTAAAACGCCTAATAATATTATTAAAATGATAAGTAACTTTTCTACACTGAATGTTTAATATATTCATTTCAGATATCCTATCCAATGGTAACAACCCACCCGCGGTTTGCCGACATCTATCTAAATTATATGATAATTTGGCTAAGTTGGTATTTCCGAAGCCTGGAAGTAAGCAAGCTTTCGAGATGATATCGAAGGAAAACGAAGAGCATGTACCGTTCAAAGCGCCATGTTGTGATTGTTCTGGAAAGGTAACGAACGTTAAAAGTCATTTTAAATCAATCAAGTTTGGTTGAACGGGCTAATCTCACGAAAAAATATTTTTGTCTTGAATAGTAAATTTATCGCAATGGGAAGGCAATAGGCTTTATAACATCGCGCTATTATATATTTGTATATATATATTTGTTTGTTTTATTTTTTCTTATGTAATAGCTTGTGAAACCGCGGAGCACAGCTGTAACGCACAACAGTAAATTACATAGGTGTACGTGTTGTATTACTTATTTGACGATATTCTATAGAGAGTCATAATGAATTCAGGTGGAAATATGGTTGAACCGCGTAACAGACTGCATGCGGTACACATTGAGAGACATATTCGAGCATAGCGTTAAGTCATATGAAGATAAACCTCGTGACGAATGGGTATTCGACTGGCCTGCGCAACCGGCTCTTGTCGGCACGCAAATCTGGTGGACCACTGAAACTAATCAGGCCTTTGAAAAGTTAGAGGAAGGTGAATAATATCATACATTTACCAAAAACTTGAACAATATTAGATTGTTATTAAGTTTTTTAACACTTATCTTTAGAATTAAGTATCATAAAATTTTTCCTCATCGTGAACTCTTTTTTAATCTTTTCCAAATCATGTAAGAAGTGCTGAAAAATGTTTTAGACTTTGTTTTATGGTTAAATCCTTGTTTTAAACAGGCTATGAGAACGCTTTGAAAGATTATCAGAAAAAGCAAATTGCTCAATTGAATGCACTGATTGTTCTATTGCTCGGAGATCTGAGTGTAGGGGATCGACAAAAGATCATGACTATTTGTACCATTGACGTACATTCAAGAGACGTGGTCGCAAAACTCATTGTAGCGAAAGTTGAAACCTCCAATGCTTTCCAATGGCAGAGTCAGCTGAGGTAAGTTACGTAACCCTAATTGGTCTAAAATTAATAGGTACATTTTCTTTTTATGTCTTTGATAGTAATAAAACTCTTGTCGATAACTTCCAGGCATCGATGGGATCTGAAACTTAATAACTGCTTCGCAAACATTTGCGATGCACAATTCCTCTACGATTACGAGTATCTAGGGAACACACCTCGGCTTGTAATTACGCCTCTGACGGATCGCTGCTATATCACATTGACACAGGTATTGATATGATCTCATATAATTTGATACAACCAATAATCGTGTTAGTTTGAAATAATCGAAACATTTGTGTTGTAGTTAGATTTTTTGCATACCATTTCTCATTTTACCTTCAGAGTCTTCACTTAATCATGGGGGGAGCGCCTGCGGGTCCCGCCGGTACCGGCAAAACGGAGACTACGAAGGACTTGGGCAGGGCTCTTGGCATTATGGTCTATGTGTTTAACTGCTCGGAGCAAATGGATTACAAATCATGCGGGAACATTTACAAAGGTGGATCTAATTTTAATTTATATAGTTAAAGTTTGCATTTATGTCCATATAACTTTTTTTTAATTTAATTAAATTTTCATAAGTAATTAAATAGCGTTTGCGTGATTTAACCGCTTAAATTTAGTGGTGTTAGACAGCACAATTTTGTACCCAACAAGTGGTTTTTAAACTTATTTCTACTACCGCCCATTCACTAATGCGTCTCATTTTTTAAAATTGCTAATTTCATCAAGCCTATCAAATAGAGCTGGAATAAGAAGAATAAAAGTTTTTCTTTGAAATGGGTTATATTTCTTATGGCGAACAATCAAAATAAACTAGCAAAATTTTTTACCTCAATTGCAAATATATGGTTGAATAAAATATTTAATACTTAACATTTTCTATATAAATAAAGGTTTAGCACAAACTGGCGCGTGGGGATGCTTTGACGAATTCAACAGGATCTCCGTGGAAGTGTTGTCCGTAGTGTCAGTGCAAGTAAAAAGTGTTTTGGATGCAATAAAAGCTAAGAAAAAGAAATTTGATTTCATGGGAGAAATCATTGCACTCGTGCCCACGATTGGCATGTTCATCACAATGAACCCTGGTTATGCTGGAAGGACGGAACTACCGGAAAACTTGAAAGCACTATTTCGGTAAGACTTGATAAGCATGGTTATTGAAATTCACTTATTTGTTAGATCACCTTAATCTGAAAGCGATAGCCTAATGGCTCGAAATTTACTCTATTCACTTCATTCAATCCTTCATTGATAGGATTTAATCCTAGGATAGCAAGTTAACATTTGCTTCAACAGATAAGTAAAATTTCTTTCCAAGTCCTTAAGAAAAATTGGCGATGGAGCCAATCGAAGTCTTAGACTATGGCCTCAACCCTTGTCATTCTGAGGATACTGATCTGGGGGCCCATGTTAATGATGACCTGATTTTTTTTTACAGGCCTTGTGCTATGGTAGTACCAGATTTTGAGTTGATTTGCGAGATCATGTTGGTGGCAGAGGGCTTCCAGGACGCAAGATTGTTAGCGCGTAAATTTATCACGCTGTACATGTTGTGTCGAGAGCTGTTGTCGAAGCAAGACCATTATGATTGGGGTCTAAGGGCTATTAAATCTGTGCTTGTCGTTGCTGGTTCTTTGAAGGTTAGATATACGTAGATTTTTTTTTAAATACTTTGCGCTTACATTATTAACACTTAGAAATGTATGTGACCAAAAGTAGGAAAAATAGCTATCGATATCAATATCACTTAAGGACTTGTTTTTAAATAATTCTAATCTTATTAATACTCACATTGTTAATTTATAGCGAGGCGATCGACTAAGACCCGAAGATCAAGTATTAATGAGAGCGTTGCGAGATTTCAATATACCGAAAATTGTAACGGACGATACGCCTGTATTTATGGGTCTTATTGGTGATCTCTTCCCTGCTTTGGATGTACCCAGGAAACGGGACTTCGACTTTGAGAAGAGCCTTGTTGAGGGCGCTGTATCGATGAAACTACAACCGGAAGCTGGTTTTATTTTGAAAGTGAGAATAAAAAGAGAAATGACTTTGTTTTTTATTTATTACTAAGTAAAAATTTGATGACACAATACCATTTCGTAGATGGTGCAACTCGTAGAACTGTTTGCTGTAAGACATTCAGTATTTATTGATGGATTCGCTGGCACGGGGAAATCCATGGTATGGCAATGTTTGAACAAGACATATCATATGCTGAAAATGAAACCTTATTACAATGACCTAGATCCAAAGGCAGTGACAAATGACGAATTATTTGGTATCATTAACCCTGCGACAAGGGAATGGAAAGATGGTCTATTTTCTACGATTATGAGAGATATGGCAAATATGCCAGGAGATGGGCCCAAATGGATTGTGCTCGACGGTGACATTGATCCTATGTGGATTGAGAGTTTAAATACGTTGATGGATGATAATAAGGTATGATTTATAATTGAGGGCGTAAGAAACTCTTAATAAGAAAAATTAAAAGTGATGTTTGTGATATTTGTTTTCCTAGGTGTTAACTTTGGCGAGTAACGAACGTATTGCACTGACGAAGTCAATGCGACTATTATTCGAGATCGCCACGTTACGTACAGCGACACCGGCAACTGTATCACGAGCTGGAATTCTATACATTAATCCGCAGGATTTGGGATGGAATCCGTATGTTTTTTTATGGCCATAAAATAAACTTGATGAATTAGCTATTCTAATAATTCCTTTTTGATAAATGAACTATAGTATGATAACAATTCCTTTTTTAGATTTGTCGCATCATGGATAGATACAACCCGTGACGATGAGTCTGAGAAAGCCATGCTCACAGTATTATTCGACAAGTACATTCCCCCACTACTGGAGTCATGTAAAAAGTATAAACGAATCACCCCACTAGTTGAATTGCAGCAAATACAGCTTACGTGCTACTTGCTTGAATGCTTTTTGACTAAGAGTTTATTACCAACCGACTGTCCTAAAGAATGGTAAGAAAAAAATTACATGAATGTTACAATGATAGGAAAGAATACTTAAAATGTTCATACATTTTAGAATATTACGTCTGTTTTGATGTTATAAAATAAATTTTGCACGCCAAAAAGTTTTCATGAAGAATATTTTTTTAATAAAACAAAAGAGGAACTCGTTTACATAAAGAGTTCGATAAAAAATAAACATCCTTAGTTATATATTTTTTCTATCATATTTTTTCTTTTTAATCTTTGTCTTTTTCATTAAGTTCAAACTAAGACTTAAAATATAATTCTCATATATTATTTCTAGGTACGAAATGTATTTTGTGTTTTCCGTCGTTTGGGGCTTCGGTTCTGGTTTATTCCAAGATCAACTTGTAGACTGGCGGAATGAGTTCAGCAAGTGGTTCTGCAATGAATTTAAGCAAATCAAATTCCCTTCCTCTGGTAACGTCTTCAGCTTCTTCATTGATCCGGAAACAAAAAAGTTCCTACCTTGGGTCGAAAAAGTCGAAACATTTGAGTTAGATCCTGATATACCTTTGCAGGTAAAATAATAAATGGTTACCATAAATGTACATAACATATTTTTTGAGTTTGTTTTTATGGTAAAGAATGATTTTATTTTCAGTCTTGCCTAGTATCAACTTCGGAAACCACTCGCATTAGGTTTTTCATGGACTTGCTGATCGCTAAGCAAAAACCCGTGATGTTGGTAGGCAGTGCTGGCAGTGGGAAAACTGTAAGCGTAGCAGCTAAACTGAACGCTTTGTCAGATTCGTTCGCCATCACAAATGCTCCACTAAATTTCTATACCACGTCTGGTGAGTTATTGATATATCTTAATTGCAGTAATGTAAAGAAACATATTTTATAATTTGATTTTCTTTATGAACAGAGATGATACAAAAAGTGCTAGAGAAGCCACTCGAGAAGAAATCTGGTCGTAATTTTGGTCCACCAGGCAGCAAGTTCATGATTTACTTCGTTGATGATCTAAATATGCCTGAGGTAGATACGTATGGGACTGTTCAACCTCATACACTAATTCGACAATTTATGGATTATAAACATTGGTAAGCATTCACTTTAAAATTCCTTTTTGCATGTGCCTTTTAATGTCATACTTTCTAAATCTACATTTCGTACATTTACTTTTAGGTACGACAGACAAAAACTGTCGCTAAAGGATATATCGAATTGCATGTTCGTGTCTTGTATGAATCCCACAGCAGGGTCTTTTACAATCGATCCTCGCTTACAAAGACATTTCTGCACTTTCGCCGTCAGGTAAATTAGATCTTTACTAACTATTACATCTTTCACAATATACACTATTTTGTATGAAGTAACTACGAATTTCACTTTTAGTTTCCCTGGCTTGGACGCATGCTTCCACATCTATAAGCAAATTCTGACGCAGCACTTAGGGAATCCTTTGAACAAATTCGGTGTAGTCGTACAGAGATACGCCGAGGTTTTGGTTAACGCTGCTCTCTCTCTTCACAATAAGCTTGCGTCTTCTTTCTTGCCCACTGCTATCAAATTCCACTATATATTCAATCTTCGAGATCTTTCTAATATATTTCAAGTAAGTGAAATTTCTATACCCAGCAGTTATATATTTATTATTTTGCATAACTCCTGATAGCGATCTTTTTGTCATTATCGTATGTGTTTCATACATTGTATCACTGAATTCTTTTCAGTGCACGTATTTTAATTTATTTTTATATTCTATGCATTATAGCATTAGTCACTTAATAATTTAAATAGATGTTTGCGAATGTATGTACATAATATGCCAAACTAACTTAAAATATCTTTGGTAAAACAATCAAGTGTCAATTTTTAGGGTATTCTATTCACAACGGGTGACGCAATTAAGCAACAATCTGAGTTAATCAGGTTGTGGATGCACGAGGCTACGCGCGTGTACTCTGACAAACTAGTCGATTCAGTGGATAATGAAAATTTCAGCAAACTTATTGCTGATGTCATCAAAAAGAATTGCGAGGTAAGATCTTACGGCTACATTGACTGTTTTTTTTTTCTATGCAAGTGTTCTACGCGATCCAATGGAAAATATTTGACGCGTTGCAAATGAAAATAAAGACCTGGAATTATTTAAAAAGACAAACAAATGTGTATTGTAATTTATGATTTAGCTAAACAGCTCGCCATTTTCAGGATTTCGATGAAAATGTGGTATTCGAAAAACCGTTAATATACTGCCATTTCGCTGAAGGTATAGGTGACCCAAAATATTTCCCCATCAGAGATTGGGCGCAGATCAAGAGGCTTCTTGACGAATCTCTGTCATCTTACAATGATCTTGTCGCCTCTATGAATCTTGTGTTATTCGAGGATGCCATGTATCATATATGCAGGTAAAACATTTGCAATTCATATATCTTTCGTTACAAACAAAATTTTAAAATTTCTTCAATATATGTACCTATATTATCATCATTAATCCAATATTGTCCCACTGCTTGGCACGGGTTTCCTCACATCTAACAAAAGCTGTGATTTTATATGAATTGGTCTTATTGCTAAAATCTGTGGAATGTGTTTAATTTTTTATTTCCAAGTCAACTACAGAGACAACATTTATTCTGTTTAACACAGAATAAATCGTATCCTGGAAGCTCCGCGAGGCAACGCTCTGTTAGTCGGAGTCGGTGGTTCAGGAAAACAATCATTGTCGAGGTTGTCTGCGTTTATATCTTCTCTTGAAGTATTCCAGATTCAACTCCGCAAAGGATACAGCATCAATGATCTTAAAGTTGATTTGGGTAAGCAAGTACATAAAAAATACTATCTTTTGTTATTTATTTGCTTTCATTCATTTGCTTTCCAATTCGGTAGCATATGCTTGTGCCATCTATTTATATTATTATTTAGTTACAATTGAAGGCACTTTCTGCACTAATGTACTAATTTTATACTTTTAATTCAAAACCATTTCAGCTGGTCTCTACATAAAGGCGGGCCTTAAAAACATAGGAAATGTTTTCCTAATGACAGACGCCCAAGTGGCTGAGGAAAGATTCCTCGTACTTATCAACGATCTTCTCGCTTCTGGTGAGATACCAGAGTTGCTAGCTGATGATGAAATTGAAAATATCATTAACGGTGTCAGAGGAGAGGTAAATTATTTAATGATGATATTAATGAAATGATTATTTTCTATGCTTCTTTTCTATTTAACTCTCGTGTTTGTTGTAGACGAAAGCATCAGGTGTTCCTGATACAAGAGAAAACTGTTGGCGATTCTTTATCAATCGTGTCCGAACTATGCTTAAGGTATTCTTATGATTCTTATGATATTCTTATTATAAAAACAACAACAAAAATATTAAATTACATAACATACACAGATATTAAGAGCAGCGATAGCCGAATTGTTGAAACTCGGTCTCTCGATCGGGAGTCCGGGGTTCGAATCCCAGGCACGCACGCACCACTGATTTTTCTAATATTATGTGCGTATTAGAAGTTTATTATCACTGCTTTACGGCGAAGGAAAACATCGTGAGAAAACCTACACATCCGAG
>DWLI01004495.1:0-10808 GCA_018249915.1 Cecropterus dorantes dorantes
AAAAAATAAAAAAAAAATAGATAAATTTTTTTAAAAAAAAAAAAATAAAAAAAAAAAAAAAAAAAAAAAGAAAATTTCCCCCCAAAAAAAAAAAAAAAAAAAAAAAAAAAAAAAAGTAGTTACTCTAAAATAATTGAATGTATAAATTTAAGAGCTAATATATACATATATTGATAGTGAATAAAAATCTCGATAGCTGAACTATGTAGAACGATACTATACAGTATTCCAATATAAATTTATTTCAGCGATATACTACGCAGTGAGTTCCGAGTTGGATCCCCAACCAGACTGATATATAAAGGTTGAATTTAGATTTCTGTTCTCGCTCTGGCACCCAAGACCCAGGTTTAATTCCTCTAGTGAGGCTAAGTTAAATAACGCTATTGTAGTTTTTATTAGTTTTAAATTCCACCATAATACAATGTACTAAACAAATAGAAATGTTAGTATTTCGAATTCTAGTTCGTTTGTCGTTTAAAATAGCCTGGAGATATATTCCTTCGGGAAATGTTTGCCTTTACAAGTTTTCTCGGTAAGGAGAACGACACGACATCCCCGAGGCACTCCACTCGACACGTACTTGAACCTGTATGCTGCACTTTATATCAACTTCACTCACTCAAATCACGAGTTTCGATATTAATAAGTATCTTTGTAATAAATATGTAATGGATTCTCACGACATGTGGGTTTGGGTTTTCTTTTGCCGATATTTCGACCCAGTTGCATGAACCGTCCGATCGACAAAAGAAATTCAAAATCTGCATATCGCGACTTATTAAAAAGTAAATTTTACAATAATATTCGTCTAAAATCAAATAATTCTCTGTTTAATTTAACATGATTTTAAATTTTCCATACCTTCTTGTTGAACTATACTTGCTTCATTAACATGAATTCTAATTTATAAAGATATTTTATGGCAGAGATGTGTGTTATGAAGTTTTATTCGGCTCGTCTTCATAAAAGAAAAATCTGAGAAATAATTTACGTTCAATGAGAGTTCTGTAAAGTTCACTCAAAAATATATATTTTTATTTTGAAGATTGGAGCGATACGTATCTATATATGTTTTGCAAACGTTCAATAAACAGTTTATTATTGTTTAAGTGCCTCATAGTAAGGACCTGTCGTAACCGTTCTCGGAGAAATTTTTCAATTTAATGTTACATCATGAAAATACTTATCCCAAAAACAGACCTTTCTTTGTTATACGAATAATTTGAAACGTTTTTTCAGCAAACTAAAGTATCAGACCAGTGACAAACGAAACGTGGTTACAATAATAATACGTCAAAGCTGTCAGTTCAAGAGGATTCTCGATCGTTTTGATAGAAAATAAATTTGAGAAGGCCTCATTGTTCCATTACTTTCGACCGTTTTCGTATGAGTAATACTTTCCATCATAATAATGTTCTCCGAACTCTAATTACGGTCTAAGAGGAAAATTTCTCAGTAAAGCATGTTGTTATTTTCCTTAAATTAACAATAGCTTTGACTTGTTATAATCAGGTACCTTGACATACAACAATAAAATCAACCTGTACATAATTATAACTCCTTTGATCCCTAAATGAGCACTTCGTGTATATTGAGCTATCGTAATTACTAATAATTTCAAAAGCGATCAAGTTTATTTTTGGTGACAAATCCGTTGCTGTGAGGTCTGTTAAACAATTTTTAATTAAACTTGTCCATAGCATGTAAATTGGAAACTTGGAACGAATTGATTCTAGAAACTTATTCAAACAGGGTAAACATCTAGGGAGCAAATGAAGTCTCATGCAATTCCATTATAATACCTTACGGGAGTATGAAATCATGCTAAGCCATACACATTGCTTAACTAAATTTGCTTTCGCTCCGACTCCTCGTTTGTGCACGAGACGTATTAATGGTGGAAGACGGAATTCTGAACAATTTCTGCGCGGATTGTGACGGTTTGATACGAGCAGTTTGTGGGCTTAGGCAAACGTTAATCAAGTTGTGTTTGCTTAAAACATCTGATACTGAAGATAATCCTTTCGCTGATTTAGAACAAAGATTCGTATACCCTGAAATTTACCTGAATATACATATAAGTTAACGACAGTCTGTTAATTAAGACTGAAAAAATGGTACTTAAAAAAAATATAGTATAATGCAAAAACAAATAAAACCCGTACTCGTGCACATTTTTAGCGTATTTTTTATTCATACGGGGGTTGATTTTTTTAAATATATGGTTACTGCCGCCCATGGACATTTGTATTCAACCCTAGGAAGAACACAGTCTTCAAGGTTTGCCACAGATGCGTTGCTACGCCTGAGGACTAAGATGGAATGCCTCGGAAAAGTATGTCTCCCTTACCACACCTTTAGCCCAAGATACAGCAGCGCTTAGCACTGATGTAACTAAGCAGAAACAGGTGCAGCGAATAACTACATACTAAATGAAATCTTGGAATATCAGCATTCTATTATTTAAAATCTTGTTAAAAATAACTTCTTGCATTTGATAGATTTATAATTAGAAACGTTAAAGCAGTGCCTTTAATAGTCGCCGCTTACGAACAGGTGTTTAAGAAATTTCGTTTCTGAAATCCGTCGCAAAAATACTTACAACCTAATTTCTACCTCTCATACCTTCACAAACGTTAGTTAATTAACGTCACAGCGTGGTTCTGGCATATTTCGCTACGAACAAATTTAAAAAGCTTGTAAAATATATACCTCTATATTTTTTCGCGCCACTAATTTTTACTTGTTAAAACTTAACGCCACTTTACAATGAAGTCGGCCTAATATATGATTTCTACGTTATTTTGCTACATGTTTCATATGATGTGATCTATAATTAGTTGATAAATAATAGAGTTCGAATTTTTTCAGTGACAAGTACCATGCGTGTACCCATGGCGGAAAACATGTTTTTTCTTAATATTTCTTCAACTTACTAATTTAGAGTACTTTAGAGGTTTTGTGACGTAAATCACAAATCTATTCTGATTATTAATTCAAGTATCCCTATTTATATATTTAGGCTTTTATCCAATTCAGACAATTTGCGTATTCGGAGAAAAACATTGGAGGAACATATATAAAATTTTGTGTAAATACATTCCATAGATTTCGCACTTTACATTCGTTCTAGTTTATTGTCTCGAGCAAAATGTGGCCGGACAGCTATTGCAGCATAATCTCCGGCTTCCAGTCCCGAAATACATGAAATGCAATATTTTCTCAAGACACGACACTGGGAATTTTATCTCGGCCGTTGAGTCCAAAACGATTTTTCGCGAAATAAATTCATGCTCTGCACTATTCTGATAAATTACGTCGAGATATATTTTAAAGCAAACGAAGACTATATATAATATTGTTTGGTCCGAAAAACGATGTATTTTGGGTCCATAAAACATTTTAGGTCCTGATTTTTACTCGATTGAGTTAGAACGCCTCATCCCTGACAAGGATGTTCCGACTTTCACAGACATCCCAGACATGTCTTAGACTACCCTGATTATAAGATCACTATAGATATCGGCCTCAGGCAAGGACAACTCAACAGCAGAATTTAGGTTCTCCACCAACGAAGACGAGGACTACACAGCACAACAATCACTGGGTATCGCGACGTGCTAGCATAAGTGACCTAAGCCTAGGTACGTACCTTACAGGAGGTGCCCTTGGGTCTGCCGCATTTCCCATGGGGTAAAAATAAATAATCGCAGGCGGATTGATTGTTTATCAAATATTACACTATAATCTATTATAACTACGTTACAGCATGAGATACCTTATAACATAGTAATTTCTATCTCAATAAATATCATGATTGTCGTAATTATGTTTTCCAGTTTAAGCAGTCGCGAATATATGGTTTAATAATAAATAATAATTTATTTTAGATCCCCCTTAGTTGAACGCAAGGGTTTGTCAGGCACAAATAATTTCAATAATATATTTCGCTCTAAGCAACATGATGATGATAGCCAATAAAAGCTTATGGAAAACTTAACTTAAAGGGTTTTTCGCGTGCTACGAAATGATTCTTTCCGATTAGTACGTTATAGGAGACACGTACAACAGCCATGTACAGTCTACAACGCCTTGGATAAATGTGTCTTTATAACTATGTCCTTATATATATTTCACTGCTCCACCCTTCAAAAGAGCAGAGCTAAATACTGCTGTAAGGATGAAATAGGTTATGCCCTGATACCTGTTAACAGGTAGGAAGGTACCAGCGCCACACTATTTCTAGCGTTAAGCAGTTTTTGCGTTTCGGTGGACGGATGTGTGTGCTGGCACACTTATATATGAGGCGATCATAGTCCTTGGGAGTGGCGTCTGTGATCGTCTTCAGATAGAACGCCTGTTCAAAATGCAGTCGCTTACACATGTCCATGGACGGTAACAACCACTTACCATCGGGTAGAATACACATCGTGTGTTTTTCACTCAGATAAACAAATAAATGAATAAATACAATTCTCTATCACCTACACTTACATAGGTAATGAAAATTTCATTCAATTATAAAATAAGTTTATATTCATGCATCATTGAGTTTTTGTTATACTAATTATTCATTTTCGAGCACTGGACTGCACGCTTGTCTGCTACTCCATTTTTAAAAAAAAACTCCAGAGTCGAATCCTAAAGGATTCAACCAATTTTGACTAAGCAATTGTCTTGGCACGATAAATCCACAATGAGTTCTGTCACCCATAAGCTTTTAATATTGTTGGCATATAGATTCCACGCTAAGGGAATGAAAATAAGAAACTTTATCATTCGACAAGTACTGCTTTGTCGTAAAAATAGTTTAAAAATGAATCAACGTACTCTAAATGTACTGTAATTTCTAAGTTTCGTCTTGTATTTTACCAGGAGTACATGTTTGCTTTTGTTTTGTTGTTAACAAACCGGGCACGTCGGAAACCAAGTTGCTATAAAAAGAGAATGTAACAGTTTCCTTCGCTAGTGCTCTCGAATTTCTTTTTGATCTAAACAACTCTGAAGTTTTTAGATGCTGAAAAACATGCCACAAAATGTAATTACTTGTAACTTTATACCATAACTTGTATAATACAACCTATACACTAATTAATAATTTGTTTAAAAACATAAAGGACTTAATTTATTTATTAGTAAATAAACTGCTATATTGCGTTTGAAATTCGGTAAAGTCGCAAGAAGCTGATAAAACCAGTGTAGTTAGACCGAGGAGGTATCACCATCAAACCTATTATAGCAAGAAGCAGCTCTTGTGTTACCATGGAAAAGCATGGTTGCCGGCCCACTTACATTTGAGACGACCATTTCGGCCCGGAATAACAACGCGTCTATGATCGACGTCAGATAGAACCACTGTACCATCTAAAATTGCTTACAGAAGTCCACAGACGGCTATCAACACTAACCATCAGATGGACTGCATGCTCGTTTGCTAATTTAATCAGATAAAAAAATACAATTCTGTATCACCTAAACCTACATAATAACATATTCAATTATATAACACCGTGATCATATTCATACATTATTTTTATAGTAATAGTTCAATCTTGTTTTAATATATATAAGTACTAGCTATTCCCCGCGGTTTCACTCGGTAGTATATACGAAAAAACAAACAAACAAATATAGCGTGATGTTATATAGCCTATAGCCTTTCGCAATAAAAAGACTATTTAACACAAAAATGATTATTCAAGTCGAACCAGTAGTTCCTGAGATTAGCGCGTTCAGCCAAATAAACAAACTCTTGCGCTTTATAATATTAGTCTAGATACATAATAATTATAGATACTCATTTCATAAATTACCTTCAAGTATATTATAAAACAACATAATTCCTATTTACAGATATAAGTTTTATACTCAGTTTGTTATAGTAACAAAAACAAATTCCGCACACAGAAATCATATAAAACCTACAGCCTACCTAAACACTTATTTACGTAAAAGTCAAGTTTTCAAATACAAATATTTTTGTTTGACTTTGATATTAACTTCCTTAAATAAGAATGAAAGGAATTATGACAACTTTAGGGAGTGGAATGAGTGAATTAGGGTTGCCACCCGTTCACATACATAACATCGAGTATCACATTATATTTCAGTAATTGTACTACATATTATAAAAAAAATAATCGTTTATTATATATAGAATGGAACGTACTATATTTTAACCGAATATTCAAATGCGACATCCATCATCTGCATCATCAATGGTTTCCTAAAATAACAAAATGTCAGAAATATATAAGATTCGTCGTTCTTAATTAAAAAAATAAAAACAAAAGTCGTCACATAATACATACACACTTGAAATTGATTACCTTGCACCGTTTATGTTACTTTAAGGAATCTAAGGTTGTCTGGAAGAATCGCTATTTTAGTAATAAGACCGCCTATTGTACCTCAAATTATGTCTTTTATTTGTTGTTATCTGTTTTGATGGACAATAGTGATGTTTTGTATTGTATTGTGTTATATTGTACCTTCCTTAAAATAAGAAAAATCTATCTCATCACAGCCTTATAAGTTGACAAAAAATAAATATGTACAGCTTTGTTCCTACTATACTACTTTTGTACTATATATTTGCAATGACTTTGTAAGAAATACGAGTACTTTCTCGTACGGGTACTCGTACATTTCTTTATAGAACAGTGGCGGCAACCCTAGGGTGAATTATACAGTTTCAGCTTTGTCAAGTTCCACCAAGTTTGCAAATATATGTGTAACGTCGAGTTGACTTGTTTCAAAACGTTTGGCCTCGTGTTTTAATTAGTCAGCTCAACGACATTTCAATTAAAAATTAGATTGTGGAACGAGAACTTATTTAACTGTTTTGTTAAGCCTTCTGTACTTTATTTAATAGAATGTATATACATGTTTGTCTTTACGTAACTTTGATGACCTAGTGATTAAAATATCAGCCTTCTACCTTGGAAGTACCCATACCTGATTTTTCATTAAAAAAACATATTTTTCCTATTTCTATTCCTGCGCTGCCTTTCATTTTTTAACTTTCCTTTGACTTTCTTCATATGATTGAAAATTTCTTTAATGGTGATGTTAAGCCTATTTAGGATTTAACTTAGTGTAATAAGTAGAGAAATCTAAAATATACAGTTCAAAAATCACCATATTGAAATAATTTGCCCTTTTTAATTTTGGAGAAGGAAAGCGATTTAAAGGTCAATTACCATTTTATTGCTGTTGTTTAAGCAACGCCCGAATTCAGCTATAAAACTGAAAATAAAGCTCAGGTGGTTTGAATACTGCAAAGTCGTGACGAAAATGTAACTTAAAAAAGAACTGTTGGAAAACTCTTCGAAGTTTACTAAACTCTCCAACTTACGTAGTTTCAAGAAAACTAGGGAAGTGTAAGACGTGAAAATATGTAGGTTTCAGCTAGTTTCACCGACTTACTGGACAATATAACCTATACGAGTACATTATACATGGATGTCACAAGTAAGTCTCAGGTCTGAACTCCGAAGTCTTAGGTCTGAATTCTTACGAAATAAAACACTTTAATAGCAAAATACCTGAGGTGCTTTAATAATTAAGTTTTGAAGTAATTTATTCCATTACAGGAAAAATTAAACTATCGATGGTAAGCAGTATTAACGAGTTATTGTTTACATATAATTATTTGTAAATAAGTAACATAAAAATATTCAAACAAAATTCAGATTGCTTCTCTTGGCACTCTGCAAGTTAAAACGATTCTAATATGTCATAAGTTACAATTGTCAAATTTTTTGGGCTCGTGTCATAGAAATGGACATACTAACGTACAAACATTCATTACATAAGCTCATAGATAATCACCCTTCTTCTGACGCAGTCGGGTAAAAATGAAAGCGGATGGATTAAGACATATTCAATAATGCTTTAACTACCACTTAGGCAGTATTCCAAAAGTCAATTTCCCATTAATGTTCTCGTTTGCGGTTTAGTCGTATTTGATTTGCGGTACAACTTGCTACATATGTAAATATATAGAACAATCAATCATATGTAGTTCACGTAATATGTATTCGTACCTGTTGATTGAATGTCGATTATGAAATGAGATTTCTCATTATCGGGTTCATATTACTGCATTTCACGAATATTATTCGAAATCGTGGGCAGGCAAACTAGTTATTTTAATATTTCCACAAGAGCTAACTTTAGTTAATAGAATTGATTGAAATGTTTTCGGAACTTGCCTGAAATAGGATTGTTAGGATTTCTCTTAAACACTCATGTATTCCTATATCGAATGAAGTACTGCAGCTGTCTTCATCTGTTAAAATATACTTCTCGATAATTTATATCCAAATCCCGAAATTGAATACAATGTTTGCGTACTTGTCTTTACGTGTGTCTCAGGCACCCATGTCACAGAGCTACGAGCTTGCTATAAGAACCTTGCTACGATATTGTGCTACAACGTTCTTAGTATGTATTAACTGTCCTTTACTTTGACGCTACACCTCTCATATTTAAAACGAATTTCAATTTTAATATTAGATCTTGTGAATAAAATATCAAAACAGCTTGAATGCCGAAAAAAATAGTATTAGATATTATTTTTGTTTACCCTATTTTCAACCGATAAATAAATTTTCCTTGACGTAAATCATATACGTGCCCTTAGGAAGTTAGAAGGTTGTAATTAATATTCTAGTAGACTGCACGGCACTTACTTGAATTTTCCAAAAATCTTGATTAATTTTCGTTCGCGCGCACTGAATGGAAATTATTGGTAGCAGCGATAGACGCTTTTCGAGCCAATGAGGTTCGAAGTAATAGCCCATTTGCATATCTTAATACGGAATACGTGAGCCAGATAAAAAATGTCTAGTTTAAGAACGCCCATTATTTTTCCTATGTAAGCCCGCAATATCAATGAAGTTTTATGACATAATTTTCCTGGCGAGACGCCCTCACGCATGTAAGATAAGATCAACCCAGACAACACCGCGAGTTGTATAAAATATATATGTTCGTGAAAAACATTGTAAATGCACATCACTTATTGTAAACTACGAAGCTATATTAGCTACAATACGTCTTATATATACTTAGATATCTCTCGAACTACACATATGTATGTTACCACCAAACCAAACCATGTATAGCTAAACGAAAATACTTATTTCTTTCCTAATTATACGATACGTTTAATTATAAGAAAATGTTGATCGCATTTCCGTTGATTTGTTTTGTTTCTGTTAATTTGTCGATCCCGTGGTGAAACAGTCACCGTATCCGTCTGACACTCAGTGAATTAGGGTTCGATCCTGGACCGCATAGATATTTGCGGACCTTAATGAATTTATTATGTTTTGGATTCCGGTATTTGAGTGTCCATGTCACCCACGAATCAACAAAAAAATAGTGTAAAAAGTATTATTATTAGTTTCTTTTGCCGAATCTAACTCCATTATTTAACCTCGATAAAAATTCGCGTCGAACGATTTCAATTAAACACGCTTTTGAAATATACAGTAAAATCCGTTCCATTTAGGTACAATACCACAGACGGACAAAAGCTCCGAGCATACAACATTCCTCTTTTTGGGATTTGTAAACTCCGCAAGCAATATTGCAAAATAATTCTCGAAAGAATTGCTCGGACTAACTGTATTGCAATTCTCATTCATTTTCTTAATGCGATGCGGGCATTATGCAGGAAGGGTTTACCGAATCCACCCGCTTTCCCTCTTAAATAACGGTGGATCGTTAAAAACTCGGATAAACTATCCGGTGCTGCATTTTTTCAACCTCTTGAGAGGTCTTCATCGTGCAAGTAATTGAAGTTTTTCTTGGTAGAAAGATAAATTGTGAACATTGTCTTAGTATAAAAATAGATTGTATTTATTTTAAGTAAAGTTAAGCTATGATAATGCATTGCATATACATAGGTTAAATATGTTACAGTAAAATAAACTAAAGTGCAGTCCAGCTGCAATATCTTAAGTCTGTTAATCATATCTAATCAAAAGCTTTTTAATGGTGGCTGAACCTATTGTGGTTCGACTCCGACAAAACCATTACTACACCTTATTCTACTCAACAATAGCAGTAACATACTTATCCGGGGCGTTCCAATTTAGTCCTCAAGGGTACCAACGCATCTGTAGCTAACCTCAGATAAGACTCTGATCTTTCGCTTGATGTCCATGGGCGGCTGTGACCACTTACCATCAGGTGGACTATATGCTCGTTTGCTACTTCCATATTATTAAAAAAGACAATAACATGTCATGATGACCATTAATCAATCCATACATTTCAACAGGTATATGCAATGATGTGCTCAACATTTGTCATGTACTTAAAGTTTATTGGAGGTCTGTGACCCACTATACATCTGTACGTCCGTATTCTCTTTGGTATTCTAAAACGTAACAAACATCGCGACATCAATACCGATAAGTTGGTGACGTGATAATCACAAGTCACATCTTCACCGGATTTCGAATTTGTAATTGAATAAATTAGTTTGATCTAGTGATAATTAAGTTTTAAAAATAATTTTAGGTGATACTAATACTCGTATTTGACTTATAATTAATAAAGTATGTAGCTATAAATATAAAACTATGATTTTCTTATTTTTATAGTAATATTTTTTGATGAGAAATTTATAGCCCAATAAACGATCAATAGTTTAATAACTTTCTTATCAGATTAAAAAAAATATATCTATTACTTCACAGTGATATTGACTTACTTACGCAAAGATAAAAGTAATGACCTAGATCCTAAACAAAACCGAAATTCAAATAAATGTATTCATCTTTGTGGCC
>DWLI01004496.1:0-10808 GCA_018249915.1 Cecropterus dorantes dorantes
ACCAAGCTAAGTAGACTAATGTCAAACGTGACGCCACTCGCAAGTTCGCGAGTACTGATGACCAAAAAAGCATAATGTTTTTTTGTGAAAAGTTGATATCAATGAAATGTGAATTTTTAATAAACTTCTGTCTTAATAATTTATATGTATATTTATACTTAAACAACGCTTTTTTTTACTTATTTTGGTTAAAATTCTAACAAAACTAATGAGTACAACGAATTAATATTTGCTCATTTATTTTATTATCCAAAAACAAAACAGATTAGGGAGTTTAGGTGCGAACGGTATTAGGACGAGAGCGGGGCGTGAGGCGGGACCGGGGAGAGAAACCGCATTCCTACCGTTCGTCTAGTTAGCTTGGTCGAGTAGTAGTAGTAGTAGTAAACATACGGAAGTTACAATTTTATCATATTTATTGATTGGTATTTCCACGTAATAGCAGAGTGATAAATATGAGTACCTAATTAAGAATTTCAATATAATTATCACTTTCTAACATCACTTATAAGCCTGATAGCCTAATGGTTGGAAATCGGCCTCTTAATCAAGGTCGGAAGTTCGAATCCCTGGCACGCACTTCTGATTTTTCTAAAATTATGTGTGTAATAAAAATATTTTTCACTGCTTTACTTACGGTGAAGGAAAACATCGTGAGGAAACATGCACACCTGACCGTTCTTTAAAAAATAGAGTTCTCAAAGCATGTGAAATCTACCAATTCGCAATTGACCAGCACGGTGGACTATGGCCTAAAGCAGGGAGCTTCTGTGAAAGACCCGTGCCCAGCAGTGGGATAATAATGGGTTGACCATAACATCACTTACAATTAAGCAAAACTTTTGACATATAAAATACTTTGGTCAAAAAAGATAAAAAATTATGTGTTAATTACATTTTTTCATTAACAATTTGAAATAAAATTATTTATTACACAATTTACACGTTCAATGCGATTGCATCATAATTAAGGTAGTGTAGAAATATTATTATATTAGAAAGGCATGCGTTTCTGAGGATGTACTTATGCATGTTAGTCAGTTTGTCACGCAAAATCTACTGGACGGGTTTCGCTGAAATTTGGCACACAGATAGTTTATGATTTGAATTAATCGGGATTTATGAAGGATACTCATTATCGTGATCTAAGTGGCTGGAACCGCGGGAATTAGCTAGTATTTTTATACATTACAAGTAAATTTTATTGCGGTATGTGGAGCAGTTATTCACGATACTGATTTAAGGAGTTAGTATCTCCTTAATACCCTTTTTTGGTGATGGGAGGAAACCTTCAAAAGATACACCGAAGCTTTGGAAGAGACTCCGGGTTATATGGGATTTTTACCCACTAAAACCCCCTCGGTGGCCTTCCTCAGAGCTTGCAGGGGACTAAACGTCTCCAATGGGACGCACCGGTGTCCCCTAGCGCGGCGCCCCCAACGGGCTTAACTCCTGGGGGACGTGTAACTGTCCCCCTGCATCTTCCAATATCTGTGACGACATGCAGCCACAAATGCCGCCGTCCTTCTCGGGGTTGCTGGCTGGGCGGTTCGAGCTCCCACTCTAGCCGCCCCAGAAGCCCCCTTCTAGTCGCCTCTTACGATAGGCAGGGGATACCGTAGCCGTATTCTATTCCCCGGCTTCAGGGGGAAATAAGAGATATCTACTTCAGATTTCACTCTTGTATATATGGTAGGAAATTCGTCGATTCGATTTTTAAAACTTACAACTTTTAGAAACACTGGAAATTTTATTATTACTACTATAGGTATGTAGTCTGATAACATCTGATAAACATGACAAATGCATTTTGCAGAACGATTCAGGCGCTGGACTGAAATGGTACAGCCTGAAAATATTAAATAAGTTAGAAACATAATCGTAAAATTTTTCATCAAAGTAAACGTCAATATAAGCGTTAAGAGTGTTAAATGTAATTTTTATACTCTGTATAAGTTAGCTTGATCTTTTTCACAGACGGGCTAGTGATGGGAAACAGAAAATATCTAGTTGTCCAAAAAATATCGTTTATATACTTGTAACTGTGACGAGATGGTGTGGGAGTATTATGTGTGTATATATATATACACTCACATTCTCATTAAATATTAATATAACATATTAATTTATTGGTTAAATAAACATCTTTGTAAGTTATATTTTGAGTTCTTTTTTCTCATGATTTGCTATTCGGTATTAGGCGGAAGTGAAAAAAGTGGTCGAATAACCGAATACCGAATAGATGCCGAATATTCTAGACATCTCTAGTAGTGAGGCACCGAAACTTTCCCTGGAAAATATTGAACGAGCCCTTCTAGAGGTTATAAGGCCCCCGGTGAAGATCATTGTTTTACGCTACTGCGCCTACAGGGACACAACGTTTTTATGTAAATTTTGAATAAAGAAGGGGTTGTGGTTGATTTTATTTATCAAATCTTATAATATGTAAGTTAACTTTCTATTAGTTTAGCTAACTTATAGCTTTGTTTAGGAAGGAGTCCCACAGCGGCAGTCAACAAAAAAAATAGTTTTTGTAGTATTTACTCACTCGATACTAATTTGATGGATTCCGTTTTTATTCTCGACTAAGCTAAAGGGGCCCCGGTCCCCTATCCTGCCTCCCTATATAGAAATACTTTTCATATATTACGACTTACATTAATGTTTGACAACTAAATGAATAAGCGCTAGAACTTTAAGAAACACTGGAAAACTTGAAGATAATTATTATAGGTATGTTATTCTGATAACCTCTGCTAAACATGACAAATGATTTGTGCAGAACGATTCAAGCACTGCGCTTGGACGGTATGTCTTAAAAATATCAAAAGTTAAATAGATTCTTAAAAATTTCCATCAAAGTAAACGATATTATAAGAGTCTATAATTATGTTACTGTTGAAATTATTTTTGATAAGCTTAGTAGGTGTAGGAAATATATGCAGTGAGGTACAGAAACCACGCCTGGTAAATATTGAACAGGGCCCTATTAGAGGTTATAGGGCCCCTGGTGAAAATCATTATGTGTTTTATAGTATACCTTACGCTACGGCGCCTACAGGGACACAACGTTTCCAGGTAAATATAATAAGAAAGGGGTTATGGTTGATTTGTTTTTGATAATTAACTTAATTGCGAGACTATGCGTATTAACTTGCCCGTTAATTATAAGTAGTAAGTAAACAGTTATTAAGCTATTTACGTTCTGAAATCATTTTTCCTTAGAAAATCAATTTCGTGACAGCTCATTACATGATTTTTACTGTTATACATTCTTAAATCATCTTTCGTTAGAAAATCAATTTTGTGACACCTCATTACATGATTTTTAGTGTTATACATTCTTAAATCATCTTTCGTTAGAAAATCAATTTCGTGACACCTCATTACATGATTTTTAGTGTTATACATTCTTAAATCATCTTTCGTTAGAAAGCAATTTCGTGACACCTCATTACATGATTTTTAGTGTTATACATTCTTAAATCATCTATCGTTAGAAAATCAATTTCGTGACAGCTCATTACATGATTTTAGTGTTATACATTCTGAAATCATCTTTCGTTAGAAAATTAATTTCGTGACACCTCATTACATGATTTTTACCATGTTATATTCCGTACATATGTTACTCTCAAGCATGAAAAACGCTCAGTGAGCGGAAAAATAGCTCACAACGCGTTGTGGTCACAGTAAAACGTACACATAGCGAAATTTGTGTTATGGCTCTAATGAAAACGCGTACGGCGCGTTGTGGCAACGTCATGGCTTTTCTTCATTGCCACAACGCGTTGTGATCTAATAGCATGTAAGCCACCACACGAATTTCGCGACTTGGTGTTTCTGACGACCCGCATGGCGGAGCGGTCACCATACCGGTCTGCCGGGTTCGATTCCCGGCCCGACAGATATCTGAATGATGAATTTAGATTTGTGTTCTGGGTCTGGGTGTTTGTGTATTCGTCTTTGAGTGTCCATAGCACCCGCGAAACAGGAGAAAATCCTAGTGAGGGGCTATACGTGTAGAAAGCGTGTTTAAAGCGTGTTTCTGTGATTGCGTTGTGAGCTATTTTTCCGCTTAATGCGTTTTCGATCTTTGAGCGTAACATATAGACGACAGCATCAAACTAGGTTGATATAAACTAGATAAATTGTAGTTTGATACTTAAGTATTTAGTGTAAATAATAAGGTAAAGTAATAAAAACGCGTGTTATTAGTAAACTTATTGTAAATAAATTAATGTAAATAAGTATATTTTTAATAGTAATCGGTCATGTTTGAGAAATACCCGAGACATATCCTTGTTTCTTTTTTTTTCATAGTACTTTTAACTTTATTAATAAAATATATAATTTATGAAATTCTATACGTACATATATGTACATTTTTTATGAATTTTGAAAAATTCGAAATTATATTGAATAAATCTAGATGGATCTCGGCCTTGATTACAATAAAAACTAAACAACAGTGCAATTTGAAAAGTATTGTATATAGTATTATTTCATATTTTTATTAAACACATTTTCCTTACTGTGAGTATAAACAAGATCGCTTTATAAAAGTGCACAATAGTGCTGAACGATAAAGTGAATAAGGATTAATTTTAATTATGACAAACGACAAAAAATACCATTGTTTAAAAATATTAATAAGGAAAAATCCGACTGCTTCAAAAGATTGATTGCATTTTAAAAAAAAAAGCACTTCATATTTTTTGTCAAATTACCATTGTTTAAAAGAAAAATTAAAGGAAAAAGCAGTCAGTGCTTGAAAAAATTAATTGCATTTTTAAAAAACACTTTTCATAAATATTCGTCAAAATAGTAACATTGAATATTGGAATGGTCTGTTTACCAGCTTTGATTTGATACCCATATTTCCCGTTTTGTGAGTTACTGACGGCATTTTTAAAAATTATGTAGCCTATGTCAATCTACAAAGTGAGAGGATTTCTATGATATGTCATATGTCATAATCCGCCAAGTTATTTGGGCTGTAGCGCGTACCAAAGACATAGACATACAAACATACATGCGGTTGAAAAACATTCTCACGCAGACGGATAATAAAAGGACGAATCGATTTTTAAAGTCTCTTTCGCTTTTTTTACATTTACTTAATCTCATATAACCTTTTGCTCGATATTATGCCTAATGGCCTGTATGGGTCCGAATTTTTGTAGCTTAATGTAGCTTTACCAGGTAGAACAAGTGTAGTTTGTCCGGGGAGGTACCATCGTCACACCTATTTCAACGTGAAGGGTAGCAACGTATCTGTGATCGACTTCAGATAGAACTGTTCTATGTGAAATTGCTTATCAATGTCTATGGGCGATAGTAACCAATTACCATTAGATGGCCCATTTGCTACTTTAATCTGATAAAAAAAAGCTCAAAAGTATCGCCTAACGACATTACCCTTCTTCTGACGTAGTCGGGTGATAAAAAAAGATTGGCTCAAAATGAAAAAAATAAAAATGGTACTTGTATTCATTTTTGCCAGTATAACATATGCAGTATGCATGTATGTATAATTTAATTCTATACAAATATTGTAAGCAGTAGAGTTTGTTTGCTTGACCGGGCTAATTTTAGGAACTACTGGATCGAATTGAAAATTTATTTTTGTTTTAAATAGTAAATTTATTGTTCAACTATCAACTATCGAGGAAGGCTATATTCTATATAACATGCTATGTTTGTTTTTTTTATGTAGTAGCGGGTGAAACCGCGAGGCACATCTAGTAACTTATATAGCCAAAATTAGGTGCATTAAAATGCATCAAATGAAAAATATAAAGCTTATACTTTGCTTAAGATATAGTAAAAACTCTATCTTAATAATAATATAATTAAATAGAATGATTATTGTTTTTGTAATGTTATTTTTAATAGTTACTAATTAGTTTGCGTTTATTAAAAATTGCACATTTTCGACGATTGAGTTTAATTAAATGCATTGCGAAATTGCTTTTTATTATTGTTTATATTTATTAATCATCCCAATTAATAAAAAGCTATAGCATCTTAGTCCTTGGGACTTTGGACGTTTAATATCAGGGTAGGTACATACAATTAAAACTCTTGTTTTAAATAAAGCATCAATAATTAAAAATCATTTAAATTAAGCATCAATATTGATCTCAGGCAGCTAAACATGGTTCCTGATTCCTTTTTTATTTCTAATCCAATATTATTGTATTTATTACGGAAGGCACTTCAATTTCATTCGCGGAGAAGCAACTTATCATTGTAGTTATGTACTGTAGATAACACATACTCGAATATAATCATTAAGAACCTTTATATTTTCATAAGACATACACACAAACGCTTTCTACACTCATAGCACTAGAATTTTCTTCTGTGTCGCGGTTGCCATGGACACACAAAGACGAATACACAAATACCTAGATCCAGAACAGAAATCTAAATTCATCATTTAGATGTTTGTCTGGCGGGAAATCGAACCCGGAACCCACTGCGCGTCAGGTCGGTATGGTGACCGTTCTGTCACGCCGGTCATCGTACAATAGAATTAGATATAAGATCAGGGAAACCGGCTACTTTGACTTTGCTGGTGAATGAGACAAAAAAAGGTAAATACGGATATATTTATTGTATTCACGGTTCATATTATGTGATAATATGATATATGAAGTGTCTGACCGAAGGTTGATCTTTGACGGAAGTTGAAGGTGGGTATCGGCACAACCTTCGGCTGAAGCCGAAGTTCAAAAACCTAACGAAATTTAGTTCCAAATCGGCAAAACGAAATATATTAACGATTTAAAAACCTTTTCGATATTAATATTCACGTTGATTATGTGTAAACGTTTTCTAGAATTGATAACGATCATTTTAATATGTTACGGGTATTCACGATATGCTGTTTTTTTTTTCCGATATTTCGACGGTTTCGAAGTTTCGCCGTGACCACGATTCATGTAACTGGGTCGAAATATCGGCAAAAAGAAATTCAAAAACCGCATATCGTGAGTACCCGTAACATATTATGATGTATCATAGCGATAATATTAGTCTAAAATGATATCATAGTTGCCAAGTAGCAAAGTGATTTGCTACTTGGCAACTATGATATGTGATACCTCATGTGAATTTAAAATACGACGTAAACCCACAAAGGAGTGTGCGTTTACGTTTTCGACTCGTTTTCGAGTTTTCCATTTTGGCGCTTGCTAAAAACTTTAGGCATCGACCAAAACTTCGGTCCATTTTTAGGCAAAGCCGAAGATTTTGCCGAAGGAAACCGAAGCGAAGCCCATTTCATATACTGATGATGAGGTTTTGAGGCGATTTGGGGAATATTTTCCATCCTTCGGCCTGTTATAGGGTCCGCAGGAGTTGGTGTGAGATTTGCGATTAGCCTCCCGAGCTCGTTCTATACGTGCTTGATTGGGTTGTGATAGAACTTCTTGATGGTAAATTCATCAAGGTGATACAGATCTCCTGTAGAACTTAAGCTTTGTGGTTAGGCGTTATCCGGCTTCATTGATTCATGGATTTTTTAGTAATATTTATTAAATATTGTCCTGCACACTAAAAATAACGAAAGTACTCTTAATATTTTAATGTGTCTAAACACAAATAAACTATTATCATTAGCCATTAGTTTAATTTTTAAAAACGGTAAAATAAATATCTTAAAAATTAATTTCAAAATATGTAACTATCTCCTACAACATTTCAGGCTCCTCTACCACCGCCAACTTGGATGACACCCTTCGAGGCTGTTGACAAGGGCATTATTTGTCCACAAATGACTGTTCCAATGTTTGTTCCCGTAACCAAAAATATGCAGGAAGACTGTTTAATAGCAAACGTGTATATTCCAGACACTGAAGAAACGAATCTCCCTGTAATTGTGTATGTGCATGGGGGAGCGTATATGTGGGGTTTCGGGGATTTATTAACCCCAAAAAATCTGGTGAATGTTGGTAAAGTTATAGTGGTAACTTTTAATTATCGTGTTGGAGCTCACGGTTTCCTTTGCCTTGGGACGAAGGACGTTCCCGGAAATGCGGGTATGAAGGACCAGGTGGCTCTATTGCGTTGGGTTAAAAAAAACATTTCCAATTTTGGGGGTAATCCTGAAGCAGTATCTGTGGCTGGCTATAGCGCGGGTGCATCTTCGGTAGACCTTTTGATGATATCCAAAACTACAAAGGGCTTATTTAATAAAGTTATACCAGAAACTGGATCTAATTTATCAAGTCATAGTATTCAAAGCGATCCCGTTGAATCGGCTAAGACTTATGCGAAAATGTTGAACTTCACTGACGTGAATAACTTTTACGCATTAGAAGAATTCTATAAAACGGCACCATTTGAATTGCTTGCTTCTATTAATTTATTTGATAAACTCGATGTTCCGTTTTTATTTACACCGTGTGTAGAACGAGACACTGGCGTTGAAAGATTTCTTGAAGATGATCCAGTGCAAATAATAAAGAGTGGCGATTATCCAAAATTGCCAATGTTATATGGCTTTGCTACAATGGAGGGGTTAATAAGAATTCATTTATTTGATACATTAAAGGATGTAATTAACGAGAAATTCTCGGATTACCTACCAAGCGATCTTAAATTTGCAAGTAAAGAGGAAAAAGAAATGATAGCCACGAAAGTTAAAGAGTTCTATTTTGGAAATGAGTCAGTGAGCAAATCAGTATTAGGTTATGTCGATTATTATTCTGATATAACTTTTGATTATGCAATGTTGAGATCAATTAAACTTCAGGTGCAAGCAGGGAATAACCAGATATATTTGTATGAATTTGCGTATAAAGATGGTGGAACTTTAGTTAAGTCAAAAATTCAAGGAGCTAGTCATTGTGCCCAAACATTAGCTGTTCTGGATGAAATAAATGCTGTGCGATCAGACGAAAGCCATCTTTCACAGGATCATAGGCGTATGAAGAAAATAACCAGGGATATTTGGCTTAACTTCGTTAAAACTGGGTAAGATTTCTTATCATATATATTATATGACTTAATTTAAATCTGGATCTGTAAGAGAATCCAGAATCTGGAATTTCTGAAAATGATATGGAAGATGCAATATGGAGTTGTGTCTCTATTTATTTGAAAGCAATGAAGAGAATTATATTACATATTCAGAGTAATGATATAAACCAAAACAAGTATAAATATTACTTAAAAATTAGGTAAAATGGCAGTCAAAATTCGTATGTTTCCAGGGATAATCTCTTAAGAGATCTTCGGGTCTAGGTTCGTTAGCATAAGCTACATTTCAAGGTGAATATGGACAAAGCACATGTAGCAAATCAGATTTTTTTCTATAGCAGGAGTACTTCTAAAAAACTGGCGTGTCTACATGTTAATTGTACTTTGAACTGATATTGTTTCAAAATGTTAAAGTTTAAAATAATTTGGTGGTTATATCACGATAGGTAGGTTTTTGTGCAACACGGAACCTACGTTATGTTTACAATGTTTGTGTTTAAAACTATAGGTACAGATTTAATTCCGTGTTAGATGTTACATTATAATTAAGTAATATTGGTTGAGAGGCAAAACAAATTATAATGCTTGTTTATAGATCTAGTTAGGTCGAATCTCAGGGATCTAGGGTTGAGTGAGAAGGGCAATTCCAAACGGTAAAAATGAGGTTGGCAAAATTTAGGCATATCTTTTGTTTTTCGTCGACTTTATCATACGGTATGCTTGGCTAATATAGGCACTTGGATATTACCCCAATATATCTTAGAGTGCGGCAAATTCAACATTCACCTCCGACCGCATCTACGCCAGAATACTGTTCTGGAGTTGTAAGGTGTCATTGTAAATGGTGTCAGAGATTATTTTTGCCGCAAGCAGCTTAATAGCCAATTCGGGCCCTGATGCTAGACATGCGTTGACTTCTTCAGAGTTTTAAATACGCTGATCACATCACTATTCCTGGCTTAATCAGAAACATTATAACTTTCTTGACGTTAGATGAACAAAATATTTATAAAATCTATATGTCCTCAGCAAACCAATACCGGAAGGATCTACGTTGCCAGCATGGCCTCCTACAGGCCCTGATCACAAGCCCTATATGGTGATAGATGAGACTTTGGAGTTGAAGCACACCCCACTTCTACATGATCGGTATCTCTTCTGGGACGAGATCTACAAGCAGTATTATCGGTACCCAATGCCGCCATCAACACCGTCTGAAGGACGTACGGAGTTGTAATAATGTGTGTTGGAGTTGCAATGAACTTTGTAGTCCATATGCTGTTTACATTAAATTCACAAAAAGTATAGGAACTACTAAATCTTCCGCCTTCGTCGTATAGTTACCTGGTTTTAATATGTGATTGTATAATTATCAAAAGTACTTTATATAAACGGGATGCACAGGATACACAAATTTTGCAAAATTAGTGTATTTATTGAATTAAAAAATAAAAAACAAAATTGTTTCATTCTTAGGATCTGATTGCCGGGTCACTTACGAGAAGTATATATGAAAACCGTCTTTAAAATATGACCCGAGAATGTAAAATTTAAACAGAGTCTTGGTATATTTCTCTTCATTTATCTAGGATCCTGGACGCTTGCCTTACCAAAGTATAAGATAAAAAAAGAGATATGTATAGACGGAACTCTCTGAAATTGCATTGTAGTTATTGTAGACCGTTCTTATATAACTGAAGATTAGCTTTTTCCCGTGGCTCTGCTCACTTGGATCATGTGCCACAATAGAACTTCGATTTATCCAGGCTATAAACTACTTGTGTGCCAAATTTCATCCAAATCCAATCAGTATTTTT
>DWLI01004497.1:0-10808 GCA_018249915.1 Cecropterus dorantes dorantes
CAATGGAATTTAAGGAACCTTCAGCTGACAGTTCCGACAAGTTATTGCGGTGACCACGTTGAGTTGTGGTGGCTGATGCAGGAATTTGTGGTTTAAACTTCACTGTTTGTTTTTCATTCTTCATTCGCTAAAAAGTATAAAGTATAAAATATTTAAATACAATAAAGATTTCTGATATGTGAGCAATATTATAAATTGAAGTATTTGATTCTGAAAACAGGCTTTCCAATTTATTCCTCAGGAAAAGATTCCTATAACGATTGATTACAATTGCCAATGGCCAGCAGCGACCACTTGCCATCAGTTGGACTACATGTTTATTTGCTTAATATTGAACCTACAATCAAATAAATATCATTAGGTATGTATATATCTTGCTCATAATAGATTACCTGTCTGGTCAGCTTTATTAAGTCCTCAAGTTCATCTGAATCCGTAGAACCTCTATTCAAGTCACATGGACTGACTTGCTCATAAGTATCACTGCTAGATTTAATAGTAATCGGGCTACAAATCTCTCTTGGAACACTCATGTTATCGCTTCTGTTAGATTTTCTCTCTACTTTCTGAAAATCAGACAAAACAGGTATATGTTTCTATCTCTATCACAAATCATGAGTAAAGAAACATATCTTAGATGCTCATATCTTATTGCCAAAGACATTATTTATTAAAAGAACTACATGAAACATTTGAATTTTATATGTCGGGTTTATTTAGAGAACCACTTATAAGTAAATATTTCTTCCTATGCTGTTGGCATACTAATTTAATCTGTAAATTTTATTTAGAGGCTATATTGGAGTACAAAACATTCTATTTCATGACACTGACATGACACAGGGGTAGTAATGTATCAGTGATGGGGCTCCTGCCCTATTTTGTTTATTAGATTTGTAGATTCTACCCAGGATTTTATAGCATATTTGGAGTTATTCTCACATTTGTAGAATGCAATATATTGTCACTTATTTCATGACCACAACAGTTTTGCATTTAAAATTTGTTCCATTACTAGCAAGCTACAAGCAAGTTCCACTAAGCAAGGGTCTTAGCTTCAGAGACTGTGGTCCATTGCACTGGCCAAGTGCGAATTGTTAAACTTTACAAAGCTTTAAGAATAGTTTTTTATACTGTCAGGTGTGTAGCTTTCCTTAGTTGAATTAATTTTTAGTAAATCTGATATGCTTAAGATCCTTAAAACTAAGAGGCTGTTTGAACCTAGTATTAGAAAAACACTACTGTATATTTTGATCAAAATAAAAAAAATATATACCTCAGCCGATTCTCCTTTGTCGGAGTATTTAGTATTTTTAGAAGTTTTTTTATGATTATATTGTGCATCTCTGCATCTCTTGCGGTAACAGTATGGCACAGTACGTTCCATTGTCATTCTTGTTAGTTGCACTTTCCTGACACATTCTATTTTCTTCTTTGACTTTTTCTTCTTATTGGAATCCTGTTCCTGATTTCCTTTCGCTTCCGAGTCACTAACTACAATCACGTCTTGTCTGCATATAGTCAAATTACTGAGCTCCATGCTTATTAACTTTCTTTTTACAAAAGATCTGTGAAATAAAAAAAAAATGTGGTGATGTGACAAAGTAACAACCAGACAGTGTGTCTGACATGACAGAGATGTTTTGGAAAAGCTAATTATTTATTTTACTCAAACATATGTTTGTATATTTACACATATTTCTGCCTAATAACAGCAGTGTTAAGATGCGATAACGGAGTCGTATGTATCTGAGGCATAGCACAAAGCGAGCCCTGAGTAATATCACATTAGTGACAAACCTTAGGGCTCCAGTTCTATTTCCGGTAGATTAGTGATCTCAATGATCACTTATTATCAAACTCGTTTGCTACTTAAATATCACTTGAAAAACTGTTAATCATAAACTTGATATTTAATCCACCAAATCCATATTTAATCCGAACAGTCAGGTGAAACATTATCCTCGGTGTCTTGATAAGACAGTATTGTTTTGTTCCTACTTCATTTTATCTCTCACTGAACTGAATTCACAAGTAATTCAAAGTCATTAAAATGTTACACGGGTATCATGTGAATAACAGGAAACGTGTAAAATGACACTTTTGTACTTATGATATATTTATGGAGGTTTCTTTTTACTCTTATTAACAATGAGTTACAGGTTTCTATTATAATAAATTGTATACAGAAATATTAGTAAGATGAATAAATCCCTTGTGAGTTGACTCCAGATGCGCCATCGCCACACCTATTGCTGGCTAATAACAACTAATGGTAAGCCCTGCGACGTTCTGGTTTTTAGGGTGTGGTAAGGGGATAATATTTATTTTTGGGAGGAGTTTTATCTTAGGAATTAAGGGTGGGAACCACATTTGCAGCCAAATTCTGATAAGACTTCCTTGTGGCTGATAAACATGCAGCAGTGGTAACTTACCATCAAGTGATACGCATATATTATGTTAAAAAAACTATCAATTGAAACCATATTAATTAATTTTTTTTTTACACAAGTCACAATCGAATTAATTTAAAAAAAAAACATCATATCAATTCTTCATTCATCTTCTTAATATAATCACTTACAAAATTAAGCTCCGGTTTTTCAATGATTTTGAGTCGCGTTCTGAATTACTGAAATCGCACACAGCTTTCAATGGGCGCTTCGTAAATAGGTGTACGCCCTACCTTTACAACGAAACGTACGTGGGTTGGGGTAATCAATGCACTCAATGTCATTTATAGGTACGTACATACAGCAGTACAGTGTCTGTGATCAATCCCTTTTCACCGGTATAAACGCACCTCGTCCCGAAGTCTCGTTTGATTTTAACAATGTTTAATCTTCATCACGTCAGTAGAATTACGATGTCACAATAGGTAGTCAAATCCTTGAATTGAAATGAGTAATTTATGTACGGACTATATTCATGTAATTTTTTAAATAGCGCGTAAATCAATCGGAAGCACACGCCCGCCTTCCGATCTACCCTTCGATAGTGACATAAGTTTGATTTAATTTGCTATCATACAAACATTGACAGTTCCGTTTTTTAATTTTACATCCTGTTGGGATTTTTGTTTGTTTTGTAAAATGAAATATAATTATTTATGGTTAAAATAATAATACACGGCTCAGACCATCGAAATACATAAAACAGAATTTATTTTATTTTACACGAATTTCATTCAAAATATTGCACAAAGTATTTGCATGAATTTTTAATATTGTAGATTTGGAATCTTGTATATCGCGCAAATGTTCTTGAATAAAATTATGGCGTGTTTACGCGAGGCACGTGGAAAATGATCTGATCTTGAAATTAGAAAACTATCTACTTTTCGGTAGAATTTGTTAAGGTTTATAATTTATTTATTACTGGGTAAGTTATTAAGCCTTCGATAACATCCTCCATTTATTGTAGGAACGGTGATATGCTTTCTCATGCGTCCTTGACTCCTTGGCCTTGCAATAACGTATCTGGAGTGCATTCGTACTGCGCAGGTTTACCCCGACTCCCCGCAATCCTCCCGTGATTCGGAATCAATAAACAGTTTTCCACTATGTTATTAATGGGTATCTAGATTCTACGTACTAGGGAAAGTTACGCATAATTATTGCGAAGACTACTTATTAGCTTACTTGTATGCTGATTGCTGAATATTAATTTATAAGAATATCTTTACTTAGATGCCTACTAAATGTTAAATATTTAAACTGCATTTTTTCCATTAAATATTAAAGATACTGTGATTAATCTTGATATGAATTATTTTTAAAACAACAACATTTAGAGCGCGCGCAAAAAAAAAGAAAATTCAGTAACTTCCTTTTATATTTTTTAATAGAAACCTGATAGGCGAAACTTATTCATTCGTTATATTATACATGTATTGTACTGTTTCTATATTCAAGCATAGTTACAACTACTTTACTGTTATTAATCTTGATATGAATTATTTAAAAAAAAACAACATTTAAAGCGCGCGCAAAAAAAAGCAAATACAGTAACTTCCTTTTATATTTTTTAATAGAAACCTGATAGGCGAAACTTATTCCTTATATTATACATGTATTGTACTGTTTCTATATTCAGGCACTGTTACAACTACTTCTATTACACCGGCCGTAACGGGCAATAAATATAAGAGATTTGTGGTGTCAAATATTTTTATATTAACCGACTTCCAAAAAGGAGGTGGTTCTCAATACGACTGTATTTTTTATCCAATATTACAGTTTGCAACGTATGAAATAGGGGTAGATGCTAATTAATATCAAGTAATCTTTAACATGCCTTGGTAACTTCCCACTACGTAAATTTCGTGATTGCTCAGGTGCCGTCCTCTAGTGGAAAAGCCTAAGCGTCGAAGTGATAATCTAAAACTGGATTACACAGATTTTAAAATGCTTATAAATATGCTTGAAGAAAAAGCATTTAGGTGCCCTCGTGTTGCATGGGTTCAGTGTCGTTATGGGCACTACTAGCGCCCTGGGCGAGACTTGTTGCGACACCCCTTTCTTGCAACGCAATTCAATATAAACTCGCGATCCTGGTCAGCAGACTTAGAGGGCAGCATTAGGTTTGGAGACCTTTTGTTTTACCTGATTGGTTCTCCTAAAAATCTTGTAAGGCAATCTTGTATAAGGTACGTAGTCCATGTTTTGGCCAACTACAATTTCAACGTCAAGATCCATCCAAGATCAAGTGTCCCGCAGACGATCTTGGCTGCTACAATTGTGCCCACTTCCATTAGCAGTTGGGCAGCCTTGTATTAAAGTATGTATAAAACGAACAAAAATCGACGTCCCTTTTTATCTGGCGCCCTGGGCGAGGGCCAACCGCGCCCTGCCCTAACGCCAGCACTGCATGGGCATGTCCTCAGACTCTTTTTGGTAGTAATATACTTTATGTTGATAAGTGACGAGACGATATAAAGCTAGAAGTTTCTAATTTCGACTTCAGGTATACTTAACCATTGATAATGGAGGTATACATTTTCCAGGGACCACATTTTTAGAGGACTTCAATGTTAATGTTTTCTACATAGGCACTTTGTGAGTGTATTGTTGATTACCTTTATTTATGTATTATATTCTCCCTTTACACATCTGGACCTACTGTTCACTGTTATTTTATTAGACGCAAATCAATGTTGAAATTAACACACGAGTTCACTGTATGAAGAGTTATGATTTTGCAGAACTAAGCTCCTAGCGGGTGGTTTCTGACTAGATTGTCAGTTAGCTGGGCGGATATACGATAAATCGATACCGATATGTGAAAGACTAAATAAAATATAATGTTGAAGTTCTAGTTACCATAGTTATATGATATGTTACGTAAAATGCATGTTTGCATTACGAGCAACAGATGGCATTTTGTGCTGCTTATGCATTATTTTTCTTGGAATGAAGTAGGTACTTTTTTATTTGATACGAGCTTTTTCCCGCGGTTTCGCCCGCTTGGGTCATGTACCACGGTAAAAAATATCCTTTGTGACAATCTAGGCCATAAACTATCAGTGTGCCAAATTTCAGAGTAACAAACACACATACATACGTCCTCAGACATTTTCGCATTTATAACATAGTGTGATAGTAAGAAGTAAGATTTGTTATGATTAGAATAATCCGTACTTGTTATTATGGCAACAAAACATTAATTTAATTATTATCAAATACTACAAGTAAACGATTGATTTGTTTCCTCTGTCGAATCGCATAGGATCGGACCTTACGTATTAATTACTAGCTGTGACTCGCGATTTCACCCGCTACTACATAAAAAAAAACTAACAGCGAGATGTTATACATATAGCCTATTGCCTTCCTCGATAAATTTACTATTCAACACAAAAATAGTTTTTCAATACGAACGAGTAGTTCCTGAGATTAGCCCGTTCAACCAAACAAACTCTACTGCTTTATAATATTAGTATAGATGTATAATAGTACCTATATAATCGATAAGCTAAAGTGTGTGTTGTTGTTGAAGTTATTATGACGGAATGGAACAAGCCTTTCTATGAATAATTGCATTTAATTAATAACGCGTTTATCGTATGATAAAAAAAAAATATACGTGACGAATAGACAACCTCTCTTCCGTAGGAAGTCGGTTAAAAAAGGGACCTAATGCGAAATTTGCTCATTATGGGAATAAAATGCAATGAAATGATGTACCTTTATTTTGCATTGGCCTACGGGGTCATTTACAAATTGTCGGTTAAAATATTTGGCTTACCCTTCTACCGGATCAGAACGCGACCTCAACTTAGAAGATCCGGCAATAAACACATGCGGGTTTGTCTTTTTTCTTTGTATTACTTTGTATTTTTTAACCGACTTTCTACGGAAGAGAGGTTATTTACCATCATGTTTATTACATGCAGTGTCGGCGTTAGGGTAGGACGCGATTGAGCCGTCGCCCAGGGCGCCGGATATTGCATTGTTTAATACAAGGCTGCCAAACCGTAATGGAAGTGAGCACAATTGTAGCATCCAAGATCGTCTGCGGGCCACGTGATCTTGGATGAGCTGGAATCAGCCAGTCGTTTTATTGGCGACTACCAACGTGCTGCTCTTGGCGGCAGTTACGTAGCGTAGGTTGGTTTTTGGCGCCCAGGGCGGAAGTTAAAATTGTAGTTGGCCCAAACATGGACTATGTAAATGACCAAAGCGACCAAAAAAAAGGTCGCCAAACCTTGTTTTTGTAGAAATATAATATAAATATATAAATAAGATTTTTAGTAGAACCAATCAGGTAATCAGCGATGATTCAGTCAATGTTGGTAAGAAATAGGTAGATATACCTATAATACTTTTATTTTATGTATAAAAGAGATCGCCAAACTTAATGCTGCCCTCTAAGTCTGCCGTTGAGGGAAAGATGCGTGTGGTGCGACACTCATTATTTATGATTTTCATAGTCGTACCATGCCCCGTGTTGTAAAAGGTATCCATAAATTACGTCACACATATTTCATGTATTTAGAACCCTCCCTCCCCATTGTCACAGCTGGTCACATTTGTGAGACTACCCCTACCTAGTGTGAAGTCACATTTGGAGATTTATGAAATTAAGACAGCAGTGTTCCGAAATTGTTTCATTTAGGTAAATTATTTTTAATATAATCGACATCAAATCAAACATAGGCATGACGTTTAATAAAACATGAAAATATAAAATAAACGGAACTTGCTTCAAGTATGATGAAGCTCGAAGATCCAAAGATAGATGAAAAACAGTGGAGCGAATTTTCCTTTTGCAGACGTATTTGTGTTATAGTGTTTTAATACTTAGATATAAAACCTTATATTTTGAAAAAATGTGATGTCCTAAATATGGGACCCCTCTACACCCCTTGTCATGCAATGTCACACTTCGTCGACCCCTTCCCTCCTTAATGTCTGACATAATTTATAAATGGCCCGTAAGGTCTGCGAGCCTTGAAGAACCCCTTCTTGCTCGGGTTGTCCACTTATAGTGACTTGTTTTTTTATCAGACAAATTATGTTGTTTATATACTCATAGTGTAGTCATGGAAAATTGACTCACTTATATATGAGGAGACCATATTAGCCCTAAGGCATAGCAATGCATTGATCCTCTTTAAATAGAACCCCTATGAATGTCCTTGGGCAGCAGTCACCAAACATCACATGGACTGCATGCCCGTTTGCTACTTCAGCCTGATAAAAAAAATGGCTACTATAATTCATTACTTATCTAAAGGTTACTAACAACTGCATCTTGGTGGAAACAGCAAAATGAATGTACAAATTAAATTCCAACAAGTCCACATAAATCCACTTTCCAGTGAGATATTTAGATGATTTTGATAAAAGTGTAACAAAAATAACAAGCAATTGTCTTTTGCTAAATTGATGGCCCCACAGAATATTTTGTAACTACTATATATATAAACCTTTATTCATGAAACAAAAAAATATATAATGTTACCGATTTTATGACAACTTAACATAAGTTTTACAAAACAAATTTATTTAGCTATTCTATAGAAAAATTTATGCTTGTAACACAGGTCTTTCATTCTTCCCTTCCAAGTTCTGATTGGTTGATGCATAGCCAGTGCCTCCTCTCTGTAAGGGTATAATATCTTTTTCCTTTAGCTTGTCTCCGGTGAGCGGGTGCACCCAGTCCGTCTTGATTATCTTTTCAACACATTCCATTGTCACTACATGACCTGTTGTTCTGGAAGAATATTGTCTTAGCTTAAATTCATTAAAAAAATATATAGACATCAAATATCACTATTAATAAAGTTAGTTTTAAAGGCACTAATCCAAAACTATAAAAACATCTCAGAAAATAAGTAAAGTCCAAGAAAAGGGATGGCCTCGAAACTAACAAAGTCAGGTTTAAAATGGCTAAGCCAAAATCGTAAATAAAATTAAATAATAAGTAAAATCGGATCAGTAGTTTTTGCGTGAAGGAGTAAGAAACACATACATCCACATAGACTTTCCATTTATAATATTAGTGAGATTTAGTGTATTCACCTTAATCATCCCAATTAGATTACAAGTTGGTAATCAAGTGGAATAATGAAATTCACTATAAACTTTTTATTATATGTTAAAATGAATGTATAATATTATATTTTTGTTACCTGATAACAGCACATGGCACTGCATTGCTTAATATGTCATGTGTGACTGGGCACATGTATCTATTTTCTTTAGCTATCAGAGATTTTTTATCATCAGGGTCATTAACTAGTGTCCAGTTAATTTCAATGAGGTTATTCATTTTCAACGGTTTACCACTCATAGGACAATACACTGTTGGATCTGGCTTCTCCATTTTCGAATGTTGCGCGTCCGGAAGCTGCGAGGGAATCCAGAAGCTAGGTAACTGCTTATCTTTTCCATTTGCTAAATTCGAAACTGAACTTGAAGCGCCACTTCCAGACGCTTTCCCGCCATTCGAGATATTTTTTTCACTATTCATAAATCTGATCAAGGTCGCTTCCTTTTCAGCCGCGGCTAACTCTTTCCGTTCGTTGTCATCTTTCTTTAGTTGCTTTTCGTACTGTTTCAATTTCCTAGTGTATTCGTTCTTTTTTGTAATAATATACTCCAAAATAGCTTCCTTATCAAATAAATAACCTTCTTTGGTGACGACAGGGTTTCTACATGGTTGTAGCGTTAGACTGCAGCAATCGAAGTTCTTTACAGAATCTTTTCCTACTCTCTCACTTTGAGTTCCGTAACCGGATGCTGATGCGTCTTTTTTCTTTTCATGGTATGTGTAAACAGCACCTGCTGTACAATTTCGAGCATGACGAGTCATATCTGTATGAGAAATGTAATTAAATAAATATAACAATTATTCAATCCGCAATCCCTTTTATCAAAAGTCTGTTGCCAAACAAGCGTCACAAATTATTGACTTGACAAATGTTGACTTTGACATTTGACTAAGGATATGAAAAAATAATCGATTATTAAATAATTGGAAAAATCGATTTCAATACGTGATTTATTTTGATAAATAATCTATTTTTATAATCATTTAATCTTATTACCGATTTTTTATCTGCGACCCCCCAAAGTTTTTTCTTTTGGACCGGAGGCCGGAACGCGATCTTCAAAGAACAGTGTTCTCTACTTGTATAGCCAGGCAATTATCGTACGACAGTTTTAAAATGATATTATATTTTTGATCATTTGGACCAAAATTCAAACAAAATCACAGTCAAACATACGCGTTGAGCTTGTACATAACTGCGTCTCTAATAGGTTCAAAAGAAGACCCTTTAGAATCATGGAGAAGCTTTGAGGGAACTTATCCCCTCTCAACTTACACAGTTGTCGTGTAAGCACCTTTTGATACCGGCTTCTTCGGAGCAGAGAGATTGTTCTCGTTAGCTGACACCATATTAACAAAGACCAGGAGCCGACTATTATCCAAGCGCTTACCTAAGCTATTATTTCTGAACTCGTTGCCTACAGATTTCTATTTTTTTTTATTTGTTTTCATAACTTGAACCTTTTATAACTTCATTGTTGTGAAATTTTCGTTTGTGTTGATTATTTATACAAGAACATACTGATTCTGTTGTTTGTTTTTATTCAATAGATGTTTTGATGTAATATTTATGGCATTTATTATAAAAAAATGACAAATTAGGAAAATAACGATGAATATAACAAAAATCGATTATTTTCTTAAGAAAAATAGATTATTTATTAATCGATTTAAACATACTACAATAATAACCGACTATTTAAAAATCGATTTGTATATATATTATCACGTCCCTGCAGTGTACAATGGTGTGTTTCCTACTTAAAAATACAGTATTTGATATATATATATATTTTATGTATTTAATCAGACAAGTCGTTTAAAAAATACCCTTTTCTATGACTTTTCGGCTAGAAGAAGTGAAATTTATGTCCACGAAAAAAGGTATCCTTACAATATACGGTAAAATGTTAAATATACAGAAGATCTACTGTAATTAGAGTGCACTTGCAAGCACTGCCGTCAAATTATTTGAAAACAAGTTTTTTAAAAAAGCTTTATTCCTTATACCCGTATATTATACTCTTATACACAATATTATACACCCAACAATTTTAAACAAAGAAAAAAAACATACTTCAATTTTTTTTTATTTAAATGTTTTTACGGTTTCGGCTTTTCTTCCATCTTTTCACCCAATTCTTCGTCTTTTTCAACATACTTCAAGGTTATTGTAATAGCAGCGTTTTACCTTACAATAAAACGCTTATTAAACATACTTACCTTCTTCCAAACCTAATAAAACATGAGAG
>DWLI01004498.1:0-10805 GCA_018249915.1 Cecropterus dorantes dorantes
ACAGATGTCCATGGGCGGCAGTGATCACTTACCATCAGGTGGACTGCATGCTCGTTTGCTACTTCAATATTATATAACCACAACCATATTTATGTCTGGCTAATAACATTAGCTATATTAGCATTAGTTAGAGGTGTTGTGTTCTAGTCTGAAGGGTGTGGTATGGGAGACATACTCACGACCTCATCTATAACTATAATCTTATTTAGGATCAATAAGAAATGTCCATGTACTGCAGTGTCATTTACCATTAAGTAGACTCAAATGCTCAATAACAAAGGGCAAACAAACATTATATTTACGGGGAATTATGTTATAAAAAACTTGTTCAATTAACCTTAAACACATAAATTATACCTTTGTGTTTATGTTAATTCAGTGGCTCAGAATAACTAAACAAAGGTATCGGTTTAACGATGGACATATTCAAGCATGATATTTTACTGTAACAGTAGAACGCCTAAATAAAAAAAAAACACTCGTTTGCTCCTTTTTGCATGCAGCCCTGATGGTAAGTGGCTACTGTCGCCCGTGGACATCTGTAAGCAACGTCATGTACAACAGGGGTTCTATTCCCGAGGACTAAGAGGGTTGCCTCTCTTATAAATGTGCCAGCAACCACAACCTTCCACCGAAAAGTAAGAACTGCTTCACGATTGAAATAGGTGTGACGATGGTACCCGGTTTAACTACACCGGTTCTATCAACTTGTACTCCCATATAATAAAAAAAAACATAGTTTTTAGCGATTGCTAAAAGTATACAGTGTGCGGGTATCATTAAAAGAAAGTGTTTCGTACATCATTGTTAATTACAGTCACGCGATATGTCTATTACACTACATAAATGTATTCATATCAGTAATTACAATAATTAGATAAACAAACAAGCAGGATTGTTGACGACGTTCAAATTACACATTTCGCAAGCGAATAACAATTTTTCATTGGTAAATGACGTGTTTGTAACTTGAAACCCAATATATGTTCATAGTTTTATGAATCAAAATGAATAGTTATATTAACAGTATAACCCCGATGGGTATAACAAATTTCTACAAGACTTGTATAAGATTTAAAATTATTAAATTACAAATTATTTATGAAATATACTGTTACAACTTTTCAGATTTTCGTTTTCAACATTTTCAACTCAAAGTTTTGTGTGATACCATATTTAAACATCATGAAATGTACCAACATAATTTAATATTAAATATTTTGTTTAAATATCATTATTGCAAAGGCCTGACCCTTATAAAATTTTATGTTTTATATAAGAACTATTAAAATTGCCTGTATCTATATTTTGATGTCTATATTTTTTCTTAGGTTAGCAAATCTTTAGTATTATATACGTAAACATTAATGTATTAATAAACAATTATGTTTTAAATTTATTAATTAAAAATACAATACATGAATAAATATTTTTGCCAAATAAAAATAAATCGATCTATTAACATAGTGTGGAGACCTCATTACAATATTTATCGAATATATAATGAAGTAATCGATTGTTATTAATATAAATGGAACCAACGAGCAATGGTGTCGAAAGTAATAAAAAAATCAATTTAGTGAAACGCATACTTCAGTGTTTTATGAGTAAATTTCGATATCATAGTCTAGGGGTTTTCCTTTTTCACTCTTGAGTTTTATATTCACGTATGTGTGTCCTATCCCGCCGACGAGGATGTTGGCTGTAGCGTTTGAATTTAAGTTGTCATGCACCTTGATTCCCTGGAATAAAATGACATGCATTATACAAAATGCATTTGTAAGTAGCTATTTCCTGTGGTTTCAAAAGTGTTTAAAAATCGTACGAAAATTACAATATACGAAACTTTGTGAGAATGTACGTGTGTTGCACTTTCACGTTAAAATTACTGGTCGGGTTTTATTGAAATTTGGTAAACAGATTATCTGGGTTAACACAGGATATTCTTAACCGTGGTTAACATGACGGAAGCGAGAGGAACCGTGGGAATAAGCTAGTATAACTTCAAATTGTCATAATTTACGATACAGTGGATGATTTAGATGAAATAAAGACTAAATGTTACGTCAAAACATGGACTATAAATATTTTCAATCCTTTATAAATTAAATAAAATAGGATTTATATAAGAATAAAACATGGACTATAAATATTTTCAATGCTTTATAAATTAAATAAAATAAGATTTATATAACAATTTTAATAAGATTTATATTGTGCTATGCTTGAGTAATAAATAACCTTGGCGACCAGTACTTAACAATTATTTTAAATACAATATTTTTCTATAATTTTATATACCTACTTACTATAGGAACAAATTGTAAACAACAACACATTTGTACTTACACGAATTATACTAAATTCCGGGCTATTGAAGAATATGAACTTAGTTCTTCTTGTCCAAGAAATGGGTTGGTACTGCGCTACCGTGTGGTACAAGAGCTCGCCATTGCTTATGTCGCCAACTAACAGATCATTACAACTTACAAGCACTACACCGCCCGTGAAAAACAGAAGAATCAATTTAAAATACATTTTTTGATGATTTTTCCCGTCTAATACTCGTATTTAATCAGATCAATTTATTTCAGACTTTCAACGGTACGTCTTCGCACGAAATGTGAATCAACTGTATTGATTATTATTGTATACTAATCTCAGTGCGTGTGACTTGTTTAGAAACGGTTATTACCCCTAAGACGCAGGTTACGCAGAAGACACGTTAGATATGGAAAGAGCGCGTGCTGTGCTCGTTTCATTTACTTTACATACGTACCGAACGTGCACGTTACGTTCCGTTTCAATTTTAAATCCCTGGTTATGCTGTCCGTGCCTGGTGTCTCTTCTATGGAACTTACGCCAGAGAGATGAGACTCTACAAAACAAATGAAAGTTTCTGCAGTGACTAATACATTACAGAGGGAAATAGTTGGGTTCAGAAGGCACAGGAGCAATTGCAGTGGCGCCATTTAGGACGCCTATGTCCAGCAGTAGACCTCTAAAGGCTGATGGATGGATGGCTCAATAAATTGAAACATTTCCTAATGTATACTTAACGAAGGAAATAATAGGTTGTAAGGATTTTGAAGGATTTTGAGACGTTAATTTCGTCTTTTATCTTTTATCTTTCTCTAGGGAATTATTGGTAAAATTGTTCAGTTGTTGCGTGTTTTTACTGAATTTTTATTTTATAAGAAAAAAACTTTTCTCATGTAGATAATATATAAGTAAGTAAGAACAAACGACATCGTTAATGCGCCGGCGCCGCGCAAGTCGTACCAATTAGATGAGATTGATGTTCTTGGGTCATCTTGGGTAATACATAGATTTAATTCTATAGGAAAATAAGGCGCGGTAATTTGTTCTGTCAATGAGCTGTTTAATAATTAAAATTAACCTTGAATCGGATTGGACAAGCACTCAATTACTTTTAGTTGACGTCTGTTACTCGTCTTGTTAGAATTTTCGAGAGAGTTTAGAGATTTTAATGTATGTTTATAAAACCTAAAACAACATCTTCTTCGTTCATATAATTCTAATTCTTCTGGATTTTAGCATTGTTGATGCGCAATAATCACACTCAAATACCGCGCAGAAATTGATTATTTAGATCCCCACAAGATGCGGAAATAAAGCTGTACGTAGTAAAACCGGGTGTCCGCTTGGCCATCTTTTTTAGGGTTCTGTACTGAACGCTATAATTAAACCGTCTGTTTATCTGCCCGTCTTCCAAAGAGCCATGGTAGCATAATATATGTATAGTATACTAAGAGATAATTTAAAATGATAAAAAATCGACGGATACTCACTTGCACTTCAACAATTATGTCGCGTGTATTTTTTTTCTATTGAGAATGCAAAAAAATTAACTTTTCTGAAAAATTCCTAATATAATCCTCTTGTGTTCATCAGAATTGGCTGTGTTTTTTTTGAAATACTTTAGCATAAATATAATTTGTATAAATATTATTTGTATAACATTTCATCTTGTAAACATGTTATGCTGAGTTAATTGCAACAGGAGGCCACCCGAAATATAATCTTCCTTAATCTTTAAAAAAACATGCACATCAGTGAAAGCCTTCAGTTTCGCATGGAATCTCGTTGTAAACTCAATAAGTTGGATAGGCTCGTTATAACCCGGCGCCGCGACGTAATTCCTCGCTCTTCCAATTAGCCGAGATTAATGTGCCTAGGTCTAGGTCATAGTATTTATAGATTTATTTACTCAATTTTGCTCTCTAGTTACAAGTCCTTTGAGAAATATAAAATTGTATTTTTTAAGTGTCGCCGATTCTTACTCGTTGCTATTCGTTTAATTAGTAGCGATGAATGCAAGTACCAATATAATTTGGTTCCGTAAAGTTTATACTCAAAATAGGGGCGTTTCTACGTACAACTTACTATGATGTAAGAAATATATAGACATTGTGCATGTTCATACTTATTTGAAAAATAAATCATAAAATATTTGTTTAAGATGTTTGACGCAAGCCAAAACAACATCGATTTTAATTTAGACAGTATTCACGAGTTCGGTTATCAGATCGTCAGACGTAGTAGCCGGACAGACTAGCTAGTTTGACCGGACACTTGGTTGAAACCCGAAATAAGACACCCTTCAGAATAAGATAACCCTATACTAAGACACAAAATTCTTATTTTAGTTCGTGTTCGTGTCGCCGCCCATCCATTTAAGAATTTTAGTAGGCGAATTGACGATCAAATAAAAGGTTGCAAAAACTAAATATCTTTGTCTCTGCAATTTAACAACTAAAAATATGTCGCCTAGGCTTTGAACCCCTCTGTCTCCCACCTCCAGCGCTTCGTCACTGACTGGTCAAAATTAAAAATCCTAGCAATACTAGGATAAGCCGGATACCGGTTAATTTGGCCGGACACGCATTCAAAATCCTAACTATGTCCGGCTTTATTTGGACGCCTGGCAACGCTATGTACGAGTAGGTATCTATCTTGAAAACTGAATTAATTTTGATTAAATTACAAATTACAAAATAAAAAACCTTACATACACTGACGAACGCTATTTACTACCCGGATAATATCTATGGCTTAAAACAAATAAACTTATCCTCTCTTTTCAGTGCCCGTGTATGCAATTTAAAATGTTACTCACGATAACACCCAAAAATGTTATTTATTTTCTTTGAAACTAAATTCACGTGTCGTTTAAGCAGTTATCGCGGCAGTAAGCGAGATGAGTAACAAATTATAGCGGAGACGCCGCGGGGCGCGCTTATCTGTCCCGTCACGTGACCGCGGTTAACCCTCTAAAGGTCTTTATTACATGTTTTATTTAGGAAAAGTGCATAGTATTTGTAATTTATTTTACAAACGGTTTGCAAGTTCTTTTTTGCTTATGGTAAATTTGAGGGATTTACAGAAACTTAGTAAATTTTATATTGTACAGGTTAAGACAAAGATGCATGTGTGATGCCTATACTGTGTCTAATATCTATAGGTGCGATTTCCATCAAAATTCAATTCACCATTTTCTTTTTGACTTAACTGTGTTTAACCTTTAAGGGTGGATTTGAACTGAAATTGATCTAAAGCGACCTCACCGTTTGAGTTAATTGTTCTGTTTTTTAAATGTTTCTAAGATATGTTAAAAGTCCTTTAAATCTTCCGAGTAATGTAAGTAGTTTATTTCTCGCGAGTAACATTCCCGTAAAGATAGAAAATGAAAATAGTAAAAAATATTTTTTAACCACAACAAATATTACAACATTGGAAAATATCACTTGCTAAGCTAAGCGTACCGTCCATAGCAACCATTCACACACAAGATAGCAAATGTTACAGTTCAAAAACCCCATACGTAATAAGAGAGTCGACTATGAACGCGATAATAAAGCTGACACCCCACAAACACACTTAGGGTATTGTCGTATGCGTTATCTGACTCCAGCAGTTTGCAAACCTTGCATCATTCTATCCGATCAACTGGCATGAAGAAATTGTAAGCCGTATTTATGGGCTATGAAGTATTGATTGTATTCGTAGCCGTATTCGTAGGTACTTTGGATTTTGATATTGGTTTCTTATATTTTGTATTTACAAACTTTTTTGGATGAACCAAATTTTATGTTATTGCATACAAAGATTAAGTACACTTAGAATTGCATAGTTGCAATTCTAAGTGTACTTAATCTGGTCTGACTAAAGACATAATCCATTATATGAGCATTTTATTGTGCATAATAATTGACACGCTTAGTGGCTATAAAAAAATATTTCTATTTAAGAAGTACATAAAGCTTAGAATATAATTGTATTTAAATGAAAAATGGCATTATTATAAAATATAATTTCTATTAGTTTTGTTTTTTTTTTTTTTTTTTAATATAGGTGAAAACTTATTTACACAAAAACACTACCATAAAAATAATTATATATTTCATATATTTGCTACAAAACTTTTATCGTCCAATATATTCCTAAACACGGCCCACTCTCCCACTTATTATTATCAAGAGAAAAATATTTAATACATTACTGCTACATTATACCTACTTCATTTAGCTTTCACCTGACTTATCGGACACGTCTTTCAATCCAATCTACGAAATTTGGCTGGAATGATATGACGTCGTCCCACCTCTTTACCGAAGGCTCTAACACCGCCCCCCATAAAATAACGAGTAGATTGTTTCCAACTCTGCCGGAAGACACGGAATGGATTCGGACTAATACCCGGGCCCCTCAACCGACCCTCACATAAAATAGAAAATGCTTTCGGGTGCTATTTCCGGACGCCTATTGTCTGCCTCGGTGCGTGCAACCCTTCGCCGAAACAGAAGAATTTATTCAAAGGTATGATTTATACTTAAATTAAATTCGGTTTAAAACTACCAGAGACATTTGGAATTGCGGCGTTTGTTGTGTTATGGAAATTCAAACTATATTATTCCTACGGTTATATTCATTCGCTAAGCTTCTCTATAATAATATTTTGTAACTTATATAAAATATCTAGTCTTATAGGCTATATATATTCTGACCAGAACTTTTTTATTGTGTTAAAGGAGCTGTTCATATTAACAAACCTTTAGGTACAAATATTCAAGCAAATGATTATTGGATAAAACAATATGTCATCTACTCATGAGTACTGACAGACAGACAACGCATTACCTAAACTACCAAAGAGCTTGATATTTTGGCCTAATGACGATTATGCAAGACATTTTGTTTCCTAATGTTTATTAATTTATTGAGTGTATTTGTAATCTGTGTTATGAATCAGTGTTATTACCTTTGTATTTTTATACGTACGTTAAAAAAGAACTTACTGCTAACTACCTTTTGTTTTTGTAAGAACACAATATTGGTTTAGCCGTGTAGGTTTTGTGTCCTAATGTTTATGAAAACAAAGCTTGTGTTGAGTGAAATCCTGTCTAAAGATCTAATAATAGCGGGATTGCGTGTTTGAAGAGCTTTATATCGACAGGATCTCGGGATAAACAAAGCACGTCACACTGTAGAATAGAGGTGATTAACGCTTTTGTTATGAAGATTGTATTAGAGTGGAAAAGGGAACCGACGTTTAAAAAACACCCTTATTTCTCCACGAGTAAATACCTCTGATGCTATAGACTAAGAAAAGTGCAGAAATATACGGTACAAGCCATATTTGCTTGTAAAGTTGAAGTAAGATGAGCATACAGTCCACCTGACGGTAAGTGATCATTGCAGCCCATGGAAATATTATATACAATATTTCCCTATTTTACATGTAACCTATGTAAAATGCCAGTCCTAAGGTCTTTATTGGTTGTCTTATAATGAAGTAAGGCGACTTCTACAGTGGTGTTTTGTAACTTTGTTTTACAATCTCGAAAGCTGAATCAGTTTTCAAATATTAAGTTCAAAAATCGTCAGTCCACTTGTCTAAGAGCTATCGATATTAAAATAGAAATCATATTAGTATTTATTTCCTTCTTTAAGTTTATTTTTATGAAGAAGCCGTATTTACTAATTTATTAAATACAGAATATTACAGGTAGTAGGTATTATTCTACTACCTACCTACTATTACTAGCGTTTGCTAGATTAGGTAGGAATAGGTAGCGCTGCGCTATCAGCATATAAAAAGCATATTTAGTTATGTTTAGACATTTAAGAAGACTTTATATCGGTATATAAAATATTATCAAAATCCCAAACCGCAGCCGCTGTTATCAGTAATTGAGGTCCCCAATAACTGTTCAATTTCGATATGAAATAATTCCCCCAGCTAAAGTATCAGAAGCTTATCTATACACCATTCTCCCAAGTTTATCAGTAATTCCATAATCATCGAAAGCAGAAGTCGGGTAATATTTAATGCCGCCTTGGGACCCCACGTCAAGATTATTCAACGCAATTTGTGAACATTACACGTCTCATTAGAGATAAGCAATTGGTAGTAGATTGTTACGAGTTGGTCCATTTGTGAATATAGCTGTCGATGTTAAACGTGGTATATAATATTACCTACCTGCTGCCTTTATACATTACATACAAATCATTATGTAAGGTAACTCGCCATTGCTGCTCGTGGTAATTAATAGTCGACCCCAAATTGTATGGTATTTTTTATTAGATTGAAATAGCAAACGAGCATGCAGTCGACCTTATGGTAAGTGGTTACTACCGCCCATGCACATCTGTAAGCAAATTCATATAGAACAGGGGTTCAATCTGAAGTCAAAAATAGATGCGTTGCTACTGTGCATGAAATACAAGACTACGAGAGGATCTAAATATAACATAATGAAAAAAACAAATATGATATTTTTGACACAAAATTATGACCATTTATTTGATAAATATTTTAATGAAATACAAAAATTCAATATTAATTTCAAGTATAAAATTATAGTATCTATGGTATACAGGTTACATGTATCAATGTGTACGGTGTGGCGACTCATCGCCACGGTAAACGTCACCACGCCAAAAATCAGGTTTACCTGCGGCTATAGATGTTCCATATCAAAAACACACATGCGTTTATAACCCTATTAATGAATGAATTCATTCATTCAGAATGAATGAAACACCTCATGTGCCAGCTTTTCTTAGCCTTAACAGTATTGAGTTCATTTCTTTATTTATATATTGTAAAGTCCATACCTCGTTATAAGTAAAGGCGAGCGAGAGAATAGTAAGAGAGTGTCTATGAGCTGGTTTAGATATCCTGAATAAATATAGAATACTTAAACATTAATTATATTATTTCTATAATTAGACACAAACTTTGCGGTAGGTTGGAGGTGAGGGGTGAGAACAATAATAGTTTATTATTGCATAATTAATGATAAATTCAATTAATTGTGAGGTATTTATATTAACTATGTCTCGACGTATCTCACTGACAAAAAGCAGATGTTTTCTATTAGTTGTGTTGTTTTGGTTATTGATTATGATTTTATGAGCGATTTTCTCATTTTCTACAAGTTTAATGTAGGAAAAGAGTTAGTCGTGCACCGATGGAATGTGGCTAGTGCCGCCCATCAACAGCATATATCACAGGTTCCATTTAGCTGATATGGGTACATTGCCAGTTTTAAGGATTAAGATGGCCGCTTTATAGCTAATTCATTCTACACTCTTCCACCGAATTTCAAAATTAATTCACGCAATACAAGTAGGTGTAACGGTGGTACCGTCCCAGTTCTACCACACTGATCCAAAAACCACCACACTTTCCACACGTTCCACACTTCATAAAAAATCAGGGGTGTTAGATTTATTTACATGTCAATATTGTATGAATTTATAATTCCAAATTATTTGACTGTAGACTAAAAAAATAGACAGAATAGTTAAATAGCAGAACTGCTTGAGATCTGTAAGGTGGCAGAACTCCTTATTTCTAATGAAGTAACGTCGTGGTCATATCTACTACATTGTAGCGCTTTAAAGCTGTCTTTTGGTTTAAAATGTATATAATGTATGATAAGCAGAAGAGCAAAAATAGTAAGGATCCGTCACCGATGGTCATCGAATGTCGCCCCCTGTCTTTGACTGTCGCCGCCTGACATCAGCGATCATAAATGGTCGACGGTTGCTGATAACAAACGGTGACAAACGATGACAGTCGTGAAATGAACTGTCATTTCACGACATTCATTTCATTTGAGCATTACCAATCTAATTAGAGACCCTCGACATAAACCTTTAAAGGTGGCAGAACTTTGTATGGTTCGACTTTGGTAGGACCACCGCCATAGAAGCAGCATAATAAGAACAGTTTGCATTGCTGTGTTCTGATCTAAAGAGAGTTCTACAGAAATAGTAAGAGCGATATGTGTATCCGAGGCGTTCCATCTTAGTCCTCAAGGGCACCAACGCATTTGTGGCTAACCTCAGGTTTGATCTTATCTAGAGTTGATTACAGATATCCATGAACGACAGTGGCCACTTACCATCCAGTGGAATAAAAACTCATTTGCTACATTAAAATTCTTAAAAATATGATAACTGCTCATAAAATCTTAATCAATAAGCAAGATAACACAATAACCTTTTGAGACACAGGTGATCTGCTTGCTCGTTTGCTTCTCCATATAAAAAAATCTGTTCGCGCTGTAAGGATCTTAAGAATAGGGGTTGGCGTTGAGCATCAAAAACATATATACGAATCCATTTCTAAAAGTTTACTAAATTTCACTGAAAAAGTTACTTACATGACATGACGCTTGAAATGAATGTTTCGTGGTTGTAAGCGTCAGAGTTGACCGTTAGAAGCAAATGTATGGGTTTGACCCTTTAAGGTTACAAAATTCTACAGC
>DWLI01004499.1:0-10805 GCA_018249915.1 Cecropterus dorantes dorantes
CCCTTTGTACTGAATTATCATTGTCCAATTAAAATCAACAATGTCCGGTCAAACCATTTTACAAAATATGCTGGTTTGCGCATTACAATAGCTGACCGCAAATTTTAGTAGAGAAATACGACCATATAATAAATAGTTTCAGGACATTTTTATATAAAAAATTAAATGAGCTTTTTTATCTTTAAACCAGGAAATAAAATAATAATAATACAAAATAACCGACTGATAGATGGAAAACTTCTGATTACTTTAAAACGCCTCGAATAAGTTGCAGTAAGTCGAGAGCGACTTCAAAGACCACAAGCTTTAAAGGAGAATATAGCATGGGGCTTTCACTACAAAATAATAATTGGTACGGCAGCCATATCACCACAATTTGAACCACAAGGATTCACAAGACATATTGTTATAGCCACTGGAAGCTACTCTAGCTACTAGATAGCATACGATGAATACGAGATGCACCTAAGACTCCCTATCCATTTATTGCATTCATACCGGAAGAACCAGTTTCTACGTATGAATTTAGCCTCGCAGATTAGAAATCCAATCAATGCATTCCATTCCCACAACTCACAGACGGCTTTAGATTCGAGCCCACTCGTATGAATCTGTCCTGCAATGAAGTCACATAATGCAATGCCGTCCAATTTCAAGCGACAGTGAACAAAGCGAAGCGGTTTCAAAAATTTGTTCTAACGTCTAAATCTTACTCATGTTACATAATATTTAGGTTAAACAAATTTTGAAACGTCCGTTAGTAGTAAATATTTCTAAAAAAACGTTTTAGGAATATTAAACTGCAATTAGCTATTTCATTCTTACTACAACTTGTACAATTTCAAGTGACGGTAAATCAAGATGTTTCAAGAATTTGTTCTAACTTTAAATCTTACTCGTGTTCCTTATTGTATATTACGTGTCGGTTAGTTGTACAGATTTCGTAAAAATAACATTTTACGGAGATAAAGCTGCAATTAGTGACTTATTTCACTGTTCGTGCAAGTTTACAGTGAACGAAGCGTAGCGGTTACAATTTTTTTTCTAACATTAATCTTGTTCGTGGCGCGTATATTTTTAACCTAAACTATCTTTATATGTTCCTAACTTTTATATACATATATGTAATAATAAATACTTTTTGCGATGGTGTAGCTGCAATTACTGGGTAAATTTATTTTTAATTTATTACGGGTAGTACGATACTCGGTTTTATTGTGTTATTATTATTTAAGTATTTAAGTATGGCCAATAAATAAAAAAACATTATATTGTGAATGCCTATTTGATATTAAACTGGATCTAGTAGTAGTCTAGAATCAAATATTTCATTGAGACAATGGACAAACTGAAGCTCATTCAGTAAAATCATACAAGCATAAAATCGTATAAGCCTAAAATGGGACATGAATTATTCATGTCATTTGTTCAATAACATATTTCTCGTACAAAAATAATCATTTATGACTTATTTGGTATGACTACCCTCTTCAAAAGTTTGCTTGGATATCTGGCGCTAAGGTCACTCTTAATTAAGGTCGGCAGATTACTTTTAACTTATAGCTAAAAGCGAGCGCCAGTATATAAATATATCATATTCTTAAGAGCTTTTTACTTTTGCATGATTAAATAAAACCATATTTATTCCATTTAATCAAATTATTAGCAACAAAACAGATATTCATAGTTTTAAGCAAGATATCGGTAACACCATGTACACTTTTGCTTGATCAACAAAAATTAATATAAAAATGAGATGGTTTGTGTATTGTGTGCCTGTTTGTTACTCAATCAAGTAAAAACCACTGATCCGGTTTACATAAAATTTTGCATGTGTGTAGCTCATTTATCTGGTCAACTTATAGTTTATAAACTTTTGATTACGTAAACAACTTACTTTTGATTTCGATATTTTGCACTATTTAAAGATGGCCACTATTTTAGTGATGAATCTAAACCTTTTGGTTTAGATTCGTTTGGTTTGGTTTTCCGACTTTCATATTATTAATACCATTTTAAATAAAAAAAAGAACGGAAGAATACGGGTACTACAGCTAGTTATAATTAAAACGCTATATTGCTCGCTGCGCTCATTACTGGCGTACCATCAATCCTAAACAATACAAAGCCCCGTATTCCTCAATCGTATTACTAACGTGCATAACTGTTGGCAGTGTCTGTATATGCAAATCTGGGTGCATATTTCATATTGCTGCCGCATTGCTTTGGTTCCCATCGTCATATAGGTACTCGTATAATAGATTAAAACGGAAATAATATTTTACAATGCGATTAATCTAGTATATGAACGAGGATCGGTTATTGATAATTAAATAGGTACAAATATTTAATAAGATTTGAGTTTCTCCACCTTTCCACAGTTCAAATTTTATCGTATTTATATGATAACACTAGCTGTGCCCCGCGGATTCACCCGCTACTATATAAAAAAATAAACAAACATAGCGTTATGTTATATAGCCTATAGCCTTCCTCAATAAAGGGCCTATTTAACACAAAAATATTTTTATCAATTCGAACCAATAGTTCCTGAGACTAGCGCGTTCACCCAAACTCTATACTAAGTTTATAGATATAATTGTATTATAAGTTTTTTATATACTGCGTTAATATCAAGATTTACTGCCTGCGTTTAAAATAAATAGCCACAAATTTATCCAAGGCTATATACGATACAAAGAAATATACAAAGATAAATCGAAATAAAAAAATATATTATACCTTCACATTATAGCAGAAACGTATGCACTGAAAACACTAAAGCTCATTAAAATGGTGCCGCCGCCTGACGCCTCACAAAAAACGTGCCTTAACGAGCAAAATGGCTTCCAATTATTTTAAATAGGTACAAACAGTTATTAAAGGCCGCCTTAATATGATTAGTACGTAAGTAAAGTTACGAATAAATTGCCTTGTTGTGTAAAGTAAATTGCCTTAATTACGTTCAATGTACGAAGCAATGATATTTGTAGTTTTCCCTAACAAAGTGCTGCTATATTCCGGCTAAATTGCTAAAAAAGAGATTACGATATTTTATTTCGGAATTTTATCGAAAAATAGTCTTAGGCTTACGATAGTCTTGTCACAATGAAAAAGAGGGTAAGCACTTTTGTAATTTAGGCAAAATAGCAAAAGATGCTATGCTCTAAATTATTCCGAAATAAATGTTTGCAACACAGAACAATAACTATTGAGAACGGATATGTGCCGTTTTTTTTTCTTTCATGCGACCTTATAATACACAAGCTGAGCCCCACGGTTATACCCGCGTTTAAAAAATATAACTTGACATAGTACATAATGTAACTTGACATTAAATTTTAAACTTAATGCAGTTTTAACATTATAGCATTATTTCAGAGAGGACTGATACTATTGTAACTGACATTAGCAGCAGTAACAGTGGCTGCGCCCAAGTAGAGCGCGCGGTTTCTTAGGTTTGTATTTTTGTGTGCGGAACCTAAAAATATTTTTTTTAAATAGAAGTAGCCAAAGTTACGTCTTATGATATCAGCTATCCAACAGTGTAAGCTCTGTCAAAATCGGTCCAGCGGTTTCAGATATTACCCACAACAAACAGACAGACAGTCAAAAATTTTAGTATCGATTTTAGTTTACGATTTTGATATACTTTCATATGCATTTAGTAAAAAGCTGTTAATTCGATGTTACAAACAGACACTTTATTTTGATTTATATGTATAGATTTAGGGCAACGCTTAAACTTGTGCAGGTGCTCGCTTCGGTGTCCTGCCGTGTTTGTCTGCCTTCTAAAACGTCGCTTGTATAATTGAGCCCCAATCGTGTAGTTATTTCGACTAGTCAGCGTAATTGGATTGTATTCCAATATATTATTTGACAAAAAAACGTCGAAGGTAAAGTTAGCACTGGTGAAACTGTTGTTCAATACAGAACGTACGCCCTTAGAGCCGAAGTTTGGAACATCATTAATGTAACTATAAGTTTTTGCGATCTTTTCTCTTCGCCTCGGACTTATGAACTGTGAAATAAGCTTTCTCATTACGCTTCAAGTTATATTATACATTGCTTTATTTTTATGGAATCAAATCATCAAACGAGCCTTGAAGTAAGCCGCGTTTACTTAATCTTAGATGTTTTCTGTCAAATTAACTTTAGTAAAAATGATCAATTGTTCTATTTAAGATTGATCACACATAATATGACGCTTGGGACTTCAATTGTTACACATTGACTAGCTATCAGACAAAAATATTATTTTTATTATTACTAAAATTAATTTCCTGCAGTGATAGGGAAATATCACATATGCGTATTAAAGGCTTTATATTAATTAAAGTATAGTTTGATCAGGGAATTCCAAGTACAATCGCCATACCTATTTCTACCGTGAGGCAGTTCTTGTCTTTGACATAAGGTTGCGGATGCTGACTGTTTTAAAGATAAGGCAAGATACTAGTGGCAACACATGTGTGGTCGATTGCTCCCTACTTATAAATCCCCTGTTTTATAGAAAGTCAGCAGTAACCATTTTGCTACTTCAATCTTATAAAAAAACTCCAATCGTACCTTCAGCTAGATTGAATATGATTACCTCATGATCTCAAACCAACCCTAAGGTTGTTTTTACACAAACACACACAACATCGTCGTAAAACACTTCGAATGCTTAGCTTAGTATTTGCTTGCCCGATTTTTTATTTCAACGCTTTTATGACACCTTACTTATGGAATTCACCCAGAATGCCAGAGGAGATCGTAAAACCCACGAAATTCAGTCGTAAATATGGTATTGCGAATAAACGCGTGCGCTTGAACTTATATCTTCAAAGTACCTATTTATTTATGTATTTATTTATTAAGGTAATAACAACGTAGGTACAATACCATGTGGATTTTAAAGGGAAGATTAGACAAATAAATATTCGCTCATACATCAATTTATTCGTTTAAGCTGAGTGGCGTGCTTATCTCTGTAGAAAAATAATATTTATTAAATTCTATGTATTTTTTTTCGATTTAAATATAATGTTTTATTTGCCGCTTAAGTATGTTTACAGAGTAAAATATAAATTTGTGAATAGATCTTTCTACATACATTATTCATAGGTCCTCTGAAAGGTTCCGACTGAACACAACATAAAAGTGTAGTAGCAGTGAAAAGGTTATTACATTATTGCAGATTGCAACATTAAATAAACATAAAATTAATGAAACAATATTTACTACCTACTTAATAGTGTACCTAAAGAATATACATATATGTAACGTTTGAAAGATGTAGCAAATAGAGGACGCAATCCACCTGATGATAAGTAGCTACTGCCACACATGGACATCTATAATCAACCCCAGATAAGATTAGAACCGCACCTGAGGTTGGTCACAAATGCGTTGATACTCCTGAAAACAAAGTTGGCCGTTGTATAAGCATGTCTCCCACTACACCTTTCAATGTAGAACACTGCAGCGCCTAATACTGTTGTCATTAGGTAGAATATGTGTCGGTTGTATCTCCAGACCAACCACAATAGATTCTATCAACATTGAGTTCTGCATCCTGATTAGTTCTCAAATCCAGCCTATATACTCGAATATCTCAGTCTCAGAATTCTATTGGCGACAGCGGTCACCATATATAAGGAGATTTCCATATTGCACTGATTTAAAAATAATAATCATTATTCGTTAAAAAGTGTGTATGCGCAATTCACACACAGTAATAGTGAAACTTCTAAAGAGTAGTCTACGAGAGATAATTGATAGTAATAAATATAAATAAGTAATCATTGCAGCCTATATTTGGACATTTTATTTCGCATATACCAAACATTGAACACTTATACAAGCTACGGAGTAAAATCGTTAGCGTGATTCAGGAGGGGGTACCGCGCCATCTAGTTGTCGGCGGTACAACTACTTTTGTACTCGTTTCATCGAGTTTCAAATCACAAAGATTCTAAAGACGTTCTACTTCAACAATAATTTGAACGTCTCTAAAAGCAACGTAAAAAACACAATATTTTTGTGTCACATCGCTTCTTCAACATTTGCAGGTTATTCCTAATGTACCTATCAACGCTTGAAAAATGAAACTGTCTTTGCTCAAGTAGCGTATCTCTTCATTTCATTTTTCTCTCACAATTTCCGTGGAAAAAATATTCACGATTACATTTCGTACCTTGATGATGTTATTGAAGCAACGAAAATATGTTCACTCAGGTTTTTCCAGCTAATTTAATATCAAATATCTGTTTGACAGACATCCTAGAGCGAATAAAATGATCCCCGAATAAATGTAGGTCGGAAAGTAATTCTGGTTTTTGCTTTAGATACATGTTAGAGCTATTTTATATTTATATACGATTCTCTTTTCACATAACGGTAATAATATTCCAAAGGTTCACTTATATAGAAATATACTCTTGCTTATTTTATAAGATTGAATTAAAGATAATGTAGGTGCCAACTTTAATAAATTCCTATTAATTTGATCTAAAGAAGTCAGATTTACAGAGTCATGTGAATAATCATCTACAATCCTATCATTACCAATTTATTCTAAGAACAGAAAGCTAGCTCTCATTAAATAAAATATTTACTGAGAAAGAAAATTCCGTTAACGAAGAAGTCGACAGAAGGTATCTATTTACAGAACGTAATTGTAAAAGATTAATTCTGTTCCTGAGCGATAAATGCGGATTTTACCCAATTTAACAGGATTATAGAATTGTTAAGAATTACTCACATGGATTTCAAATATCTAAATGCATGTTTTGTTAAACCTCACATGATACTCATACATTTTATATTATTTTTATACTAACATTAAATTCGATTCGAATTGATTATTATAAGAACGTAAAAATAGAGTTTTGCTATACGAAATCCTTATTGGTATGGCAATATTCTATTTCTGGAGATACCACATGGTCGATCCAATGTTAGTCAACCGGTCGAGGTACCACCGCCACACTTATTTCTAGCTTTTAGTGGAAGGGTGTGGTTGCCGGCTTACTTATATATGAGGCGACCATGTTAGTTCTCGGGAATCGCAATGCCTGTTTTGTATGAAGTTGCTCAGATGTCCATAGGCAGCAGTCACCACTTATTATCAGATGGACTGCATATATCATTTGTTACTTAAATATGATAAAGCAATTACATTTTGCTCTTTAATTCTTAATGTTCTTCGTTATTTCCAACAATAATTAAAGTAAGGCGTAATCCTTCGAGTTGACTCAGCTGGCTAAGCACTATATTGGAATACCTAAATTGGAATGTTCATTAACGGTGTGTTAATGAATTCACGTTATTCACTTTTACTGTTATCGATTATTATCAGTTAGAGCTCACACCAATGAATATATTAATTATTTAGCAATAACATATCAATTAACTTGTTTTAAACTAAAATGTTACGTTAATTTTATAGTTCCGTGCCAAAATGCGTGCGATAAGTGTTTAACAAGAGTTTGTTATCAAAATTGTATCATTACTACAAATGAGATCATTGTCATTGAATTTGGGTTCAATTCGTTATCAAAATTATGTGTTTACGACAAATGAAATCATTTTCATTAAGTTTGAATTCGATTATTTATCATAGTTGTATATTTGCGACAAATGAAGTCATTGATTTTAGACTCATATTAGTCTAAAATTCATGAAATCGATACATTCTAATATGTTACGAGCACTCACGATATGCGGTTTTTTTAAATTTTTTTATGCCGATATTACGACCAACGCCGCCTCAATTTCGCAGTGAACACGATCCATGCCACTGGGTTGAAATATCAACAAAAAGAAATTTAAACACCGCATATTGTGAGTACCCGTACATAAAAAATAGAGTCAATTACCAAGTAGCTAAGTAGCAGTTAGACAAATAACGAATGTCTGATAAGGCAATGCAATTGGAAGAAAGGATTATTATAATCTTCTTTCAATTGTATTGCCTTAGAGCTGGATAGAGCCGCCATTTAGCCCAATAACTCACATCTATGAATTTCCAAGCTTTGTGCTATCTGACAGTTTCGAATAACATGTCCGTTCTAAAAAGCAAAGCCCGTAAAAATCTCAATTCTGAAAAACTGCGTCCGAATGCAAAATTAAATTGGAATGTAAATCAAGTCCACCCATTCTGTGTTCCGCGCGATTTCCAATACACCTGATTACCAAATCCGAATTTACTGTTAACAATGAACTATACGCATGATTTTTATGTTTTTATGTAGCCACAGTTTTACTAGGCGTTTCAAGTTGGTTCTCAAAAGCACCTACTTGTGGCCGATTTCAGGTTCTATCTAAGATTGATTATACCACTTATCACGTTGCATTTTTATTTGCTACTTTTGTAATATAAACAAGTAATATCTGCACATGTAGCCAGTTCTAAATGAAAGTTAAACGAACTTTTTTACACCCTTCGTTTTGTATAACCCCACACTAGCCCTCGAGGTCATAAATTCACAAAAGTATTACGGAAACATCCTTACTGATCATATATTTAAAATAATATTTAAGACATTTGTCTTATCGGAGATGGAACCCAGAAACCTCTTCGTGTCGGGCCGTGATGAAGATCGCCGAAAAGTCGTAATATCGAAACCATTAATGCGTAAGTACCTTTTATTACTTTATCTTAGAACAAATCTAAGTATCCTATAGATAGTGAAACGTTACTTCAGTACTAATTAATTTACGAAGATCTTCAAAAGGCTTTACTTAAAAGGATCTAATTGCTCACTTCAACCTACTTCCCCGTATACACGAACTTGAGCGAAGAAAATTTATTTTATACGACGCCCTTTTACGATCTATAAAATGTATGTGCGTATCTAGTTCGGGCACGCGCAATAGTTGTAGAAGGTCCTAATCCTCTTACGGATATATCAGAGCATTGCTAAGTAAAAGTAATATAGCACAGATAAAGATTTTTTCAACATAATTTTATCATAAGCTATCTATAAAGGCTCCTTCTTATACACTATCGTTGCAATCTATGCGAATCTATCGATACAACAACATGTCTCTACAATATAGTTATTCGGTAATAGTAAAAAACAATATAAGTGCATACGCGAATTGGATTCGTTCTTCAAAGATATATAGGTTACTTAAACCCATAAACGGCATCTAATTTCATCAATTATGGAATCAAATCCAAAACGCTATGGGCATTACTTCGACATGGTGACTGTCTCGCCACACAGGTTTTCTGACATGTGCTGCCATGTAGGAAAAATAAGTCATAAATAAGTACATAAGTATAGAACATACAAGAACATAAGCCATAACAATTAAGTAAGTCATAAACGGGTCTGGTTCACAACCAGCAACTCACTTGAAAATCTTCTGACTTCCTAAATATCCGCAAGCAAAAGATTATGAATTTACGAATCGAGATTATGAATTTACTAATCAAGTGGCAGAAACATTGTTTAACCGGGGAGGTACCATCGCCACTCGTATTTCTGGCGTAAAGCAGTTTTAGCCTTTTCGTGGAAGGGTGTGGTTGCCGGCTCACATTTAATTTAAGGTGACCATCTTAATCTTCCGGAGCATTGACGCATCTTTGGTTGACTTCAGATAGAATCCCTGCTCTATATGAAGTTACTTGCAGATGTCCATAGGCAGCAGTAACCACTTACCGTCAGGTGGACTGCATGCTCGTTTGCTACTTTAATATTATAAAAAAACTTATTCATATCCATCTTCTCTTACTTTCAATAAAATCATATAAGTTTATTAGTTAATGAACATAAATTGAACATAAAATGTTTGTTCAAATTATTTGCTATTATAAAGATAATTAACTTTAATATTCAAATAAGTTAAATTAGACTTTATTATAATTATGCAGATATGCGAGTTAATATTGTTCTGCATTCGCATTCGAATAGTTTATCGTTTTTAGTAATGAAATGAATAAATTTTGCATAATTTCGGTACACCTATTTGTAACGGAAAGCAGTACTCGCGTTTCGATGTGGTTGCCGGATCACTTTCGTATAAGGTAACGATCTTAACCCTCGGAAATAGCAACCCATAAGTGATTGACTTCTGAAAGAACTCCTGTATTATACGAAGTTGCTTACATGATGTCTATAGGCGGCAATGTCTACTGACCATCAGGTGAAGTACATACTCCATTGTACTAATTCAATTATCTATATATTTAAAACTCTTCCTTTACTGAGTGACTGGCTAATAGACAACGCACCGCCGAAACTACCGAGCGTAAAAAGTTGAAATTTAGTATGAAGCAAGTATAGAGGAGCACTAAGAGAGAATTTTTGGAAATTCCATTGCGAAGTGGTTGAAAAGGGTGAAAAACTTTTATAAGAAAATTCTACACCGCTGAAATTAGTTACATTAAATGTAGATTTTAGTAGGCGATATAACATCACGCTATGTTTATTTGTTTGTTTTTTTTCATATGTAGTAGCGGGTGAAACTGTAAGGCTCCTTTAGTATCATATAAAAATTGTGGGCAGTCATGAGGACTGGCGACAATAGGCTTAAAATAATAAATAACACAAAGTATGTAATTATCTAACCACCAACACCATCACAACTACTGCCACAACCTCCGACCCCAGCAACATCACCTCTACAACCACCAACAATAACAAAAACACCATCTGAACCTCTCAAGAACTAACAACACCAAACTCACACCTTATACCACAAACACGCACTACCATCGTCTCCACCATCAGCGCGTACTCCAGCAATTATGAAAATAAATAACAACAATAAGAAAATACATAGTAAAATTAAATTAGGATAATATACCT
>DWLI01004500.1:0-10804 GCA_018249915.1 Cecropterus dorantes dorantes
TGGAAGGGTGTGGTTGCCGGCAGACTTTTACATGAGGCGATCATCTCAGTCCTCGGGAGTAGCAACGCATCTGTGTTTGACTTCAGCTAGAACTTATGTTCTATATGAAGTTACTTACAGATGTCCATGGGCGGCAGTGACCACTTACCATCAGGTGGACTATGCAGTCCTCGTTTGCTACTTCAATATTATATAAAAAAAAATATATATGAACTAATTTAGAACTTATTATTTTTAAATATGTTCTGTGTCTAATTTGATGAAATAGTTACAGATATATAATACACAGTCTATTCTTTATATCATGCTTTACAAGTAATCGTTTTAAACCCAGTGCTTTTAGTGATTTTGTAAAACTGATAAAAATAATTATTGTTCCTTTATCGTCATACATTTAAACTTATATGCGAAGAATAAAAACATAGAACAATAAATTCTTTGCGAATGTAACAGCTATATTTACTGCAATTAAAAGGGGCAAATGAAATCATATGGAAAGTGGTTCCCCGTAGTGAGCGGTAATATGCCATCGCCGTCATAACAACGTTACTCGCGACTTAATTTCTGCTCCGGGCACTTACCGACACCGGCCAGATTTGCCGTACTTACTCGTATATGGCAATATTTTCTCAATAATCACATTTATTCTTATGTTTTAAGATACCGTTTACCCATTACTGTCCCACTGCTGGGCACGTGTCTTCTCTCAGATTGCGGGAGTTTCAGGCTGTAGTCCACCGCGCTGGCCAAGTGCTAATTGGTAGACTTCACACACCTTTGTGAACTTTTTAAAGAACACTCAAGTGTGTAGGTTTTCTCATGATGTTTTTCTTTACCTTAAAGCAGTGATATTTAACTTTAACATGTACATAATTTTAGAAAAATCAGTGGTGCCTGGGATTCGAACCTTGGACCCTCGGTTGAGAGGCCGAGTTTCAATCATTCGGGTATCAATGCTCATTTTTATATTAATTAAGATAATATTAAATATTAATAAATATTAAATAAAAGTGAAAGTATTAACAGTTTTAGTAGAACTTGGACTTCTTTGTTTATCTGTAACTACCGTGTCGCTAAAAGATAAGACTCTTCAATTCTTAACGAGCTTATTTTAACGCTGAAGAATCCCATTAACAAACCTTATAGTGAGCATAGTTGGAAGATAGTTGCTACATGCAGTAGTATCCGGTCATCGATCTCTCCAAATTATTAACTAGTTGGATATTCAAAGATATCTAAGAGAAACATTTTAATAAGAAAAATACCTATTAATAGAATCATTTGTACGTAACTTATAAACTCTTAATTACGATACGAAAGAGCGTTTAGAATTACAATTTTCACTTCATCCTGTATCCGTAGGTTTATTGCCCATTATCGACTTTTGAAAATGGCTTAGGTTATTATAACGCAATACTTCATTAATATGCAAGCCTATCGGGCTCTATAAATAACTTACCTTTGAATCCATTAACATAATATTGTAAGTAGAACAAGCAAACATAAAATCGTTAGGGTAATAAACTTTGACGCTTTCCTTACATACTTGTTCTTTATATTGTTATCAACATAAACATATGTTTCACGTTTACATTATTCTAAGATTTAGAAAATATGTACCTAAATATATTTTATAATCGTAACCAAGTAATCATCGTTACTACAAATTTCTCGGAAACAATGAAAGAAATTCTTCATTTTCCAAATTATTTTTTCCTAGAGTCGATTTTCTAAACAGGTATACGATTGTATATACGAAAACAAAAACAAGCATGAAAACATTTATTTAAAGGAAACAAATATGAACTTTCATATTCTTAGAATGTGATTAGATTTTTATAGACAAAGACAAACGAGAAGGATAAAAAGTATTTGTCTAGAAATCCCCTGAAATCCCCGAAGTACGTAAATGGTTCCTCACAATGGTACGATCGCTTCTGTCTGACAGCCGAAATCCAAAGGAGCTGCTATAGCGTCGATAAAGGTCACTAACTTTGTTTATTAATATACGGATTAAGATTTATATGTAACATACGAATTAAAGGACCTCATACGAAAACATACATTACATAACGTCTTCTACGTGCCTGTGTTAGAAAAGAATTACAAAAGCCATTTTGCGTACAAACATTAAGCATAAAGCAATAAATTATGGATAATTGACATACATTTTCCTGCTTAGTCATTAAAACCGAATACAGTGTTTAGATCGTGTATTTTATTTTACACCCTATCAGCTTATGAGTTATGAGACATTGAAGTCGAAAGAGAAGAATGATAAAAACTCCAATCTCAAAAGATACCAAAGTAGTTAAGTATGAAGTTCACGCATTTGGTTCTATAGAATTTTAAGAATGAACATGTCACATTGTAAGCTTGCATTGGCGTCGAGAGAATTCCTTTAAACCTATTCTGCGTCAAATAGTCTAGGAGATAGAGAGCTATTCAAGTCCCCAGTGAACATCAATGCCTATTGCCGCTTATCGAGCGCGCGCGGCCGCCGGCGGATGAAGACGGACGCTTTATACTAGTGCATTATTGCAGTGGAGTAAACGATAACTACATAAAGAACGGATTCTTGCCCCGAAGAAGATAGACTCTAATAACTTTTGATGGAAAACGTGACATTTATTAAAAGATAAATTTCTCGTCATATTAACTTTGATAGATTATTTGACGTGCGTATCTCGTTCCCTGTTAATAAAGTCCTCTAATAGACGAAAATCATGAATATTTATGGTATTGTAGTCTTTAAACATTTGTATAAGTACAAAACAAGATTATTTCATCCCGCTAAACTTCAAGCGTTGTGACTAAACTGTTGAACTAGTGAGGCAAAAAAATAAGATTCCATCTATAAAATAAAACTTAACAACATTACGAAACAGTTCTACGTTTTATCCGTATTAGCTAACGTACTGTCAAATTAGAGTGTCCACAGAAAATAAAAGTAGATTTTCTATGATTATTAACAAGTGAGATACCGTCCATATGTTGTCGGGGTTGACAATCGTTTTGACAGGCGGCCGCGCCCTAGCGCCACGGGGGACCACATCGCTCTGACGTTTTATTATTTTTATGCTAATTTTCCGACTCGATCCAACGAATAAAATGTAATTTGGCAGCTCTTTTCATTTTCAAGTACCCTAGTGTTTTTAGCGCACAATAACAATTGTTACGCTGTGGATGCCAGTAGAGCTTTTTTATTTAACTAAACTTGCATTATAACTACTGTAACAGATTTTGAAGTGAGATAAGTACGATGTTGATTGCGATTTTTACCCCTCAATTCAGTTATGGAGGCAAAAACCGCTTACACATATGACATACGTCTTGTTTTACTTAAAATGTCTGAATAAAATAATTATGTGTACCTACTAATGTTCTAAAAATAAAAATTCAATAAAATATTTTTAATCACGAACGCAAGATGAACATAGAACATCATTCATTCCCAAGCAAATTTCTAACGCTAATTCTCCATGAGTTGCCAATAAAACGTAACTTGACGCAACGTCGAATACGGACGAATAATTTTAATGGCTCACTGACAGATTATTTCAGAAAATTAAATTTAAGCTCGTTGGACACAGACCATAAAGTTCGTGCTTACAAATCTCTTTGTTATGACATCGTAACGAGATTATGTCCGTTTCGCCGTGAAGACGCTGTCGCCATGCCGTCATCATATCGCATGTTTTATTATTTCACGCTATAAACGCACCGTCCTCCGCTGAATTATACAGAAACATTTTAATGCCAATATCGAATACGCATCGTGACGTTTTATTGCCAATAAATGTAACTGTGAGAGTTTATGCAGTAAATTAGTTGTCGCGTTATGGCCCGCCGTTATAATTTTACTATAAACAATAATAGATATAAATTACAAATGTAATATTTATAAGGGTAGCACACACATAATTTTTTTATGTTAATCTTGCTTATATTGTAAATGCGAAAGTTTGTAAGGATGTTAGTGTGTTTGTTACTCTTTCCCGCAAAATCTACTGTTCGTATTTCGCTGAAATTTGATACACAAATAGTTTAAGACCTAGATTAACACATGGAATAATCATTACTATGATTTACCAGGTGATAGAACTCATATAGTATACATATAGTTCGACCAAGTAGGTCCCACCGCCACACCTATTTCTAGCGTAAAGCAATTATTGCGTTTCGTTGGGAGGATGCGATTGCCGGCTCACTTATATATGAAGCGACCATCACAGTCCTCAGAAGAAGCAACGCATGTGTGATCGACTTCAAATAGAACCCCCGTTCTATTGATGCCCATGGGCGGTGGTACCCACTTACCACCAGGTGGACTGCATGTTCATTTGCTATTTCAATCAGATGAAAAAACGTGACCGTAGCGGTTGAAACACGATAAAAAGTTTTACTATCTTTTCCCGTGTTTCATAACTAACAACTAACGTAATATATAACATAACTTAATTTTGTATATTTATTTAATTGACACCCATAAATTTTATTAACTCACTACGCTTAAAATACTGTCACAATTAGTTCAGTTATTATCAACATTAAAACAGTATGAACAGAACAAAATAGTATCGTCAACCATCAAATAAATACATATGTGTTTTCTATGTGTCTATACATACATACGGTTATCAAGTATATCTTCAAATACATACCGTCTGACGGAATACCATTACGCACGCGATGATATCTATAACGGACTTGTCAAATTCATGCTAGCATTATCAGAGTCCGTGAAGCGACGCTGTCACGTGTCCGCCCGCCTCACGTGGCCACCCCTTCGGACCTTCTGTAACTTACATGTTATTAGGGTTACGATATGGAATTTCTGTATGATTCCCATATAGACATGATCAACGACCAATTGAACTACCAAACAGTTACTAACATCTTTATTGAGAACGTGTTAATAAATTTTACTTACTCATTGTAAGTATATTGGTATCTGTACATAATTTAGGTAACTAGGTATAAATTTCTCCAATATTATCCTTTAACTAAGTCTTACACGATCAATAAATTTTTAACAAGTCATATATTAAACTAAATGAAGTACCTAGTTAATTTTTTGTTAATAAATACAAAAAAAATGTATCAGTAAGATTTTAAGTCGATAAATAAATTTCAATTTATTAGTTTTTAGAAACTATAATTGTCTAGCTGAGTTGTCAAAGTCATGGTAATATCACGTGGTCACGTGGACGGCCGCCCTCCTCACGTGGCCTCCGGACTTTCTAGAACAAGGTTTCTGTTTACTCGCAACTTCGACCTATTGCCCAACGCAACGTGCCCTGAAGTCCTTCAAAGCCACTGGAAACTTAGCCAATTCATGCTCTCACGTGTTTTCTAAATGAAAATTATTGTGCACAACTCTACCACGTTGCCTTTTTGTTTCAAAAGTTTCACTCCACTCGGAATTTTCCTTAATTGAAACATTTCTCAATTAGTTGCGGTAACGAATTGTTTTAACCGAAATCGTTGGTTTTATGGCAGTTTATTTTAACGTTTGGGCAATAAGTACTTAACTTAGTCTATCATTCATACTAAATGTGGTACACTTTATATAAAACATAATTACGTAGGAAAAATATTTAATAGTAACATTTATATAAACAAGCAAGTATTGTTAAGTTCAATCTACGAAAAGTATAATAAAAAAATATATTGTTTGTATTTGATTCCTTCCATTTCATCGATGATAAAATTTGCTTCCATATTTACATGTTTATATACAAAACAGTGAGCATAACTATCTAGCCACAGGTTTCAACTTTAGATCTTTAAAAGTATTACCTACAACTGCCATAACAACATCAACTTTGATGTGTGGTGGCGAATTCTACTAAAGGGTTGCAATTAACTAGTAGACTGATATAGTGCGTGCATACGGAGAGCAATGTTAATATGGCAATAATAAATTTCGAGCGGTTTCCATCAGCCAGCCGCTCGTCCTGGGGCTCGCTTCATTAAAAGACTCGATTAAATATTTTGCACATATCATTTGGTAAAGTACCTACACGTCGTGCCTCTGCCGCAGTTACGGACGAGCGGTAAAATGAAAATTGTAGCTTTTGAAGTGAACAGCAATATTGCTCTTTATATTTCCCCGGTGTCCCCTAATAATGTTATTGAAATAATTATAAACAGCGGCGACGAGCGTCAGAGTCCGTGTTGGTTAGTTTTAATTACCCGCGGAAGCGATATTTTAAACAACAATATGTGTTTCGCGAATTATGGCAACATGTGACCGCGATACTGAAAAGCGCGGTGTTTACTGATCGCCTGAAACCGAACTTGCAAATACGTTACGCATGTACACGAGCCACAAAACGTGATGTTCACTTTAAATTGGTCATTAATTGTGGATTAGCGTAAAGCACTCCAGCTATTTCTCTATTAAAACTGCACGCGGAACTAATGAGGTCGCATCGCGTACATGAGAACGCATAAATCCAAAGCAATAAAGCATGCAAAATGCAGTGAGCGTTAAATAGGGTCGAGTCAGTCAAATTGTCCACAATGCGATTATTCCATTACCGGAAAGCTGCCCCACCGTAGGGCACTCACCACTGTAGCACTGAAACACACTCGCATAATACTTTGCTACAGACCTCTACGTACGTAGCGCACTTCATCTAGTAGTGTCCACTCGATTAATTATTCAGCCGGCTAAAAGCGGACTTGTCGTAAGCCAGGTTAATAGTTAAACAAACAAATATCTACCTACCTTTGGACTAAGAACACTAATATCATCATGTATTATGTAAGCAAGAGAACTTTAATAAACCACATAAATAATGATGTTACCCGGTACCAGTGACAGCCTAGTACTTTGTGATTCGGGATCTTAATCTGAGAATCTCTTTTAAAAATAAAATAAATCATCATAAAAAAACCTTATATACTTGAGACTTCTTAAAAAAATCTCAAAGGCGTGTGTAGTCTATCAATACGCACTAAGGCAGCGTAGTGGAGTATGACCTAAACCCTTCTGTAGGAGGAGACCCGCGCCCAATAGTTGAAAATGGGTTGACGATGATTGATGTACACATGTCAAATGTATGTAACTGGCAGAATCCAGCTCATAACAGCCTGTTTATATCTATTTATCTCACTAAATATAAAAATATGGTATAAATATATATTCTAGACTCATTAACATAAATATTTTTGCTTGCAGCCTGTCTCAAGTTCGTCGTCCTTCGCAACTGGACTCGGCAGAAACGCGCAGCGTCCTGGCTCGCGCGCTCGACGTTTGGGCTCAAGCTTCCAGACTCACCTTCACGGAGATCAACTCGGACGAAGCTGACATTGTCGTTTCTTTCGCCAAGTAAGTAACAATCCCTTTCGATAAAGATATATTTTGTACGACACACTTTGGATATTTTGTAACTTAAGATTTTATTATAATAATCTTGGTGCACTACCGTCCAAGCGATTCTCATTTTAATAAGAGATCCGATCCCAGCTTCGGAACAATAATGGGTGGATATTAATAATAGGTTATGATATACATATACTAGTTTCTTTATGCATAAACTTTCACACTGTAATATAGACTCTAACTCTCCGAGGCAGACAATAAACAAATTACTATTTTTACATGAAAAGTTGGCTCCATAAATTTTCATTTTAACTTTACAACATGTAATAGTTTTAGTATAATTCAAATTCTTGAATGTACTGAAGTACTACGGAAATTCTAAATTCGTTTCTTGATTCATTGTACTGATAATAAATAATAATCAACTAAGGATTTGGGGACACGTCCTATCCATTTTATGGGGATTTGCGAGTCTCGTGCAAGGCATCACAATAGGAGCCGAACAAAATACGTTCCGACGTATAAGTAAAAATTTACCTAAACGTTCCCTTTATTTTACTAGAGTCATAATTTTACGTAATTTATTATAACTGAAAGGTATTTGATTTTATTAGTCACTACTAGAAAGCTATTTAATAAAAAAGAATTGGTAAATATATTGGTATTTAATTTACAGATAAGCAATACTATACGAGTAGGTAATAATATAAAAAGAAGAAAAAAATACTGTGTAATACAATTGATAAATCAGCATAAAGTATAACTCATAAAAAGGTACATTCGGGTTCTTATAAAGACAAATTTCTTACCGCCAGCAATGGTTATATATTACTTTACGCCTTTATAAGTATCGTCTATCTGTTTTTCTCAAGATTGAGCAACAATAGCTGAATAGGGCGCTCCTCGGCAACCAATCGTTTCCATTCAGCGCAGGCGTTTGGTACACGGCTCACTTTCATTGAATCGACGTGACTTCACTAAACTCACTTTGCTATTAATCTAATAGCTCTGTAAATGGCCACTGCTCCGTGCTCGATGTAACACGCTTATGTGAAAATACGAAACACGTATTATTACGGATTTCAGTTTCACATATAAAACTTGGATTCTACTAAAACTTGCTGGATATTTTATAAAGAATATTATTTTACTTCTTGGTTTTCCTGTGATATTAGTCCCCCTGGAATCAGATTCAAATGCATAGCTATTTATAATGACAAATTCAAATGGATTTCTTTTATATACTATGTTGGTACCTACATCCTTCAGACTGTTTATCCCGCTTGCTACCACTACACACTTCCAATAAAACTGATTGTCTTTTCAAAATTACTACTACTACAATTAAACGAACGGTGTCATTACACGACTTTCCAATCCAATCATTTTACAGGTACTAGCTTTGAATGTGTTTGTATACAAATCATCACGTGACAATATTGCAAAATAAATATTATCGACATCTACCTATCAGAAACCCATCTGTTCCTATCAAAAAACTACAAACGCCTCGCAGTTGCCGACAAGTGTAGCATATCGAATGAGCGAAGGGCGAAGTTTCCCTTATTAGATCGCCGACAATATGAGCGAGCGACAAAAACCTCCAGCGAACATATTGCGCCCGCCATGTCGCTGCAAACTTGCAACGCAAAGTTCACCGCGGACCGAATCACATTTTCTTTTTAATACTCGTTTATTCGATCCTTTTTCTTTTAATACACGATTGTTTGGTCCTTAATACAAGTTTTATATATATTATAAGTTAAATAAAAAATATTCAGATTTTCTACAAATATTTTACAGAGATTCACAATCATCTCACTCGTTGGATCTGGAATATTACATGTATTTTGGCTTTTACGAAGAACGAAATTATTCTAGGTACAACAGGTTCTCTATGTAGGTAATGTGGTAGTTTTAATTTACTAATATCGACTACTAATAATAATATCGACTACGCGGTCGACAATAAGTGGTAAATATAAATACAACAACCACGAAATTCATTTAAAATTCCCACACTGTTTGTTTTATAGTTCATTTCGTTTACCAATACATTTTGATATCATACACTCATTTCGAACTTAATATTACGTACCCATATGTAGTAAACGCCTATTGCTTATAGATATACAACGATGAATACCTACCTTTATAGATTTTATGTGCGTTGAGTCGTTAACTTATATTACACCCTATAAAAGACTGCTTTATGTGATTCTAACCGCAATTCAATACATATACTGATAGACACAAATATATACGTACTTATATATGTATATTTTTCACGTAAATTTAGTTGATTATTATTTTTTTAATATAATTGAAGTTAAGAAACTATATACGAGTACATTAAATAATAATACTTATTTTTGACATTTTAATTATAATGTCATAATATAAATATGGGTATGTACCTGTATAGAAAACAACCCAGATCTACGCACAAAAACAAGTAAACGTAACTATGTACTATAAAACAAAATAAAAGCGAAAGTAGATATATACTTTTAAGAATAATCCTGCCCAATATCGCAAAACTGAGACAACCTTGCACAACGTTACCCGTATTTACTCTAACATAAAGAAGCTCCCTAAATCTTCATTAGCCGAATAAGCTATGTGGTGTTGAGTGATTGCAGAAAGCATTGCACCGCAGTATATGCGCTGAGGGATTTATTACACTCATAAAGTGTAATATTGCTCGGGTAATAAAGAATACGTCAGTGCAACTTAGCTACTCCACTCGCCGACTGGAAGTGCAATGATTCAACAGGGAGGGATTCACTACGTATCATATACTAGTTACAACCCGGACGGGCTTTATTTTATAACAAAAAATGATATATCGGATATCGCGCCACGAACACGATTAAAAATAAATCTTTAGAGGTATGACCAACCAGACTCACTAACAAAATGTATCTTAAATTGGTTAAGGGATTTCGGAGATCCTGTACGAACACAATTAAAAGTTGGTAGAAATAGTGTAGTTAGATCAGGGTCATAGTTTATAAATAAGTGTGGCCATGGTATCTGGCCACACTTATTTATAAAAAGAAACAGTTCTTGCGTTTCGGTGGTAGGATGTCGGTAAATGCTGGCACTCTTACACACGAGGCGACCACTTAAGTTCTGAGAAGTTTCAGTACATCTGTCCGTAAACGACCGCTTACCATCAGGTGGTATTTGTTTCTGCCTAATAACAGCAATTTTAAACGCTACAGTTCTGGTTTGAAAGATGTTGAAAGAAAGTTTCTAATCAGAAGCGTCCAAATTAGGTCTCAAAGGTAGCAAGTTATCTATGGCTCACTGATGATTATAGACATCCATGAGCGGCAGTTGCAAGTTACCATCAGATAAGTAATCACTGCTGACATCTGAAAGCACATTTGCTCTTCTTAATCGTTTCTTCATTTCTGAAGGTCGTGTCCCTGAAAGTCCTTCGTGCTTTGGTGGATAATTCGCTTC